>JAAGEH010000152.1:790991-814606 GCA_011751065.1 Lasiurus cinereus
GGATGGATGGATGGATGGATGGATGGATGGATGGATGGATGGATGGATGGACAAATGGATGAGTGGATGGATGAATGGGTGGAGGGATGAAAGGATGGATGGATGAATGGACGAATGGATGGGTAGATGGATGAGTGGGTGGAAAGATAGAAGAGCGGAGGGATGGAAGGATGGATGGATGGATGGATGGATGGATGGATGGAGAGATGGATGGACTAATGGATGGATAAATAAATGGATGCATGCATGAAACCACCACAAGATGCTGCCCGGCTCATTGGAATGTTGATTGTCAGCTCCTAATGGACTCCTTGGCTGCCCTGCCATTGTTCTCATGTGTCCTTTCCCTGGGTGGACAGTCCTGTTCACTAAGGACAGCTATGAGGTCCCCCGGGGGGGAAGGAGTTATCGGCAATTTCCTTTTTACCATGAACGGAACATAACTTTCTTCCTTCTTTGCACGTCTCATTCCATTTTGTTGAAGCCTGACCATTTATTTCATTTCATTTTATTTTTTTAATCCCTACCCGAGGACATGTTGATTGGTTTGAGAGAGGGGAGGGGAGGGAGAGAAGCATCAAAGTGAGAAAGATCCATTAGTTGCCTCCCGACCGGGGACCGAACCCTCAGCCTCGGGATGTGCCCGGACCAGGAACCAAACCCACAAGATTTCAGTGTCTGGGCTGAGGCTCCCACCACCGGCACCACGCCAGCGAGGGCACAGTGCCCTTCTCCGCCGTGTGCTTGGGCACCGCGAGCGATAGATGCCCTCGCCACGTCCCCTGCGAGGTCTGCTCCCGTTGCTGGTTTATTTTCCCCTCGAAAAGCTCACTTGTTAAGCAGCTTCCCTGCATGAACTCTGTAGGTTCCGTGCAGTGAAATGTGAGCGGACGGAGTTCTCCGCTAACCCTTTTCCTGCTTTTATTTTGGAAACCATGTGGTTCTCACATCGGTCTGTGTAACGTGGTGGGAGAAGGCGGTGCTGTGCCTGTGTCCTGTGCCCTCAGCCCCGTGGATGTGGGTGTCCGGCTGCCCTCGACCCCAGGCCGGCTCCCAGGCTCCCTCGTGTCTGCTGCCAGCTGTGCGCAGACCCAGGCCGGGCCGAGGTGCTGGTGGGCATCACCCTCCCACTGCCTTCCCGGGCGGGACACCCTGGCACAGGCAGGCAGCCCCTCAGATCTCCAAACGCACCCATCTGCGTCGGCCACATCCTTCCCACTGTCCACCTTTCTTCTAAGACCCACCCGACGCTGGCCGGCCTCCACCGAGGTGACGGCTTGAGGCTCTGAGACGTTGGCCCAGCGGCCCGCTACGCTCGGGGTGGTCAGCCAGAGGTTTGCCGTTTAAACAAGGTCAGCCAAAGCCTGGCAAAGCACAGCTTCCCTGCACCCGTCCAATGCCGTGTCTGAGCCGCGCTGTTTGGGTTCCGGCGAGCAAACCTGGAGCTGCGTCTCCCAGAGAGAGACCTGCAGCCAGGCCCGGGGACCTCCCCCAAACTCTTCAGCCCTAAGAGGAACCCTGACAGGCAGGGCACATGCACCCCGAGAGGGAGAGAGGCCAGGAGCCTCCGAGCAAACTTCTGGGAAACACCAGGCAGGAAGCTCTGGCTCACAGCAGGGGCAGAGGGGTGAGACGTGTACACGTGTGTGCACAGGAGTGTGTGTGCACAGGAGGGTGTGCGCCCTTCCATGTCTCCCTGCGTCTCCCTGTAGACACAGACACAGACCTCGCGAGCTGCGGGGAAACTGGCTCAAGGAGCAAATACAACGGATAACGCGCCAAGGCTGACCCCACTGATCGCAGAAGCAAGGCGTTTATCCCATCAAGGGGCCGTGCGACGCCCCCAATCAATGGGACACGTGAACAATCATATAATTAAATCGATGCCCACAGACAACATTTTTACAACGGATCTACGGGGGATCAAAACCCTCCGGAACACCGCAAATAGAACGCAATCCATTCGCCTGAGAAAGCGCGTCCATAAACCCAACCAAACACGTGCGCCGTGGCGGTGAGATTGGAATCTCTCCTTCTAGGTGGGGGATGGAGGGGGGCGGAGCGTGGCCGTGCAGGTGGGGAGAGGGAAGGGACAGTGTCGGGGTGGAAAGGAGACGTTAACTACGAAATTATTGATGAGAGACGTGGCTGTGCCCAACATTTTTTTAATAGGACCTCTACCTAATTCATGAGAATTAATAGGTGTGCTTAAGTGGCTGATCTATCTGGTAACCTTGCTATAAACATAAAATTTAAAAAAATAATAATAAAAATTCTAACACTTTCTCCAGCAGCGGCAGCCAGAAAGCAGGCGACAGAGCGGGGACTGCCCTCCACCTCACCCCTCCCTTCCTCCGGCCATGCGGCCCCAGAGCCACGCACGGCGCTGCCGGGCCGGGCCTGGTGTGCGGTTTGGGGGCCGGGGACACAGAGAGGCGCCCATGTGGACAGCAGCTTCCCGTGTCTCGGCCGTCGGAGGGCAGGCCCGACGCAGCATCAGAACAGCAGGCGGGAGGGAAGCCCAGAATTGGGGTGAAACAGCCCAGGGGCTCAGGGCCTGAGGGCGGGGAGCAGGCCACGCAGGGAACCCAGCGGAGAGTGTCCAGCGAGAGGGACACGGCGGCAGCGGAGGCCAGACAGGAGAAGCTGGGGGGATGAGCTGGATTTGCCAATTGTTCGAGTAAGTGGGTGAGTTCCAGAAAAAGCTCTCGTGGTGCCCTGGCCGGGCAGCTCCTGGGGTGTCCAGTCCCTGCACCCAAAGGTTGAGGTTCGGATCCAGGCGCAGGCCCTGGCTACTGGCTCGGTCCCCGTAGGTGGCAGATCGCCATGGCCCTCACCCCCAAATCAATAAAAAAGGAAGAAAGAAAGTGGGAACACGGGCTTCTCATGTCAGAAATCGAGCCGACGAGGGCGGGGAGGGAGACCAATGCCAGGAGCCCAGGTCCCGGGTTAGACTCAGCCGTCGGGTGAGCTGGCCTCGCTGAGGGGCTACAGGGAGACGCAGGGGGACATGGAAGGGTGCACACCCTCCTGTGCACACACACTCCTGTGCACACACGTGTCCACGTTTCACCCTCCTGCCCCTGCTGTGAGGCCGGAGCACCCCGCCCCCCCGGGGCTCAGCGCCACCTCCCTGCGGCCAGGACACGCTCCCTCCTGCTGTGGGGAGGAGCCGGGCCGCTGGGCTGGAGGAAGGGCTGCTCCAGGCCGGGCAGAGGACGCCGGGCGGGGGCGGGACACCCGGTCACCGGTCACTCCTGAGGGCGGCAGCTCACACAGCACCCCGCCTAGGCCGAGGGGACCAGCCTGAAGGCCTCCTGGCGGCCGAGCCTGGGGCAGTGTGAGCTGAAGTAAACCCAACAAGCAAACAGGGCTTCACTGCCCGGATGAAATCGGGAAACTCCGAGTCCCTGACCACAGACAGCCATACTGCATCCGTGAGAGACAGGCTGTTTGACAGTTTGGAAATACTTGCCCGTAAAAATACAGCCATGACTTGCAACGTAGACACGGCGCTAATGGGGCCGCCCAGCACCGCTTGCAGGGCCAGACGGGTTGGCTCTAAGGCTCCTCAGGGATGCGGGAGAAGACAGAGACTCTCCCCTGTCGCCTTCCTGAGCACCGGAATCAGGGTGCCCCCGAGAAGCAGAACCCACAGGATAGAAGCCAAGAGGAGAGGCGATTTAGAACAAGCAGTGGCTCGCGGGGTCATGGAGATCTAGAAGTTTCCTGATCTGCCAGGTGGAGAACCGGGAAGCTGGCGGTGAGATTCAGACCAAGGCCGGAGGCCGGGGAACTGGGGACGGGGCAGCCAGGATCTGAAGGCCCCCGGACCGGGAGCGCCCAGGTCCTAGGGCAGGACAAGGTGGGCGTCCGGCTCCAGTGGAGAAGAAGTGGCCCTTCCTTCTGCACTTCCTGTTCCATTTGGGCCCCCGGCTGATTGGCGGGTGCCACCTCAAGCCACACCCAAGGGGAGTGATTGCCAGCTGCCAGGGCAGCCTCAGCCCCATCGGGATCATGCGTAAAATTCACCCTCACACCGAAAATCCACATTCAAGCCTACACCTGAGGAAACAGCAGACAAACCCAAGTGAAGAACGTTCCATGAAATCACGGGCCTGTAACCTTCAAAAGTGCCAAGTTCATGTAAGTATGAAAGCACGTGACAGGTAAACATGGTATCTAATCCTGAGCTGTACTTCCTGGCTGTGGGCTGTCAGGGGGAGAATTAGAGAAAAGTCTGTGGGTAACTGTCAGGGTAACTGTCATGACACGCCCACGTGATGTCCTGAGGTTGATGGCTGTTCGGCAGGAGAGCACCATCGTTCACGTGAAATCCACCGTAAAACTCTCAGGCCAGGCAATGCTCTCATGTCATTCAGGGGACAAAGGTCTTGAACGGTTCCACACCTTTTCGATAACTTTCTGATTTTTTTTTTTAATGAAAAGAAGTACTTTACTGCTGGATATAATAACATCTTTCAAACTCATGGACATTTCTATTAAAAATGTACATCACGCCTAGACCGGTTTGGCTCAGTGGATAGAGCGTCGGCTTGCGGACTGAAAGGTCCCAGGTTCGATTCCAGTCGAGGGCATGTACCTTGGTTGCAGGCACATCTCCACTGTGGGGCGTGCAGGAGGCAGCTTATCGATGTCTCTCTCTCATCGATATTTCTGACTTTCTATCTCTCTCCCTTCCTCTCTATAAAAAATCAATAAAATATATTTTTTAAAAATGTACATCACTCTCACCCAATCAGTTTTTCTATACAGAAAAATATACAACTTCAGCGACATAAAATTCAAGGGGAAAGATTCACCACATCTCTCGTTCTCCATCACATCCTGATACAGATCTCATGAAACCATAACAAAACCCTCATAAAGTTAACATTCTGGTAGAAATTTCTAAGATGTCTCTAACGCGGACACAGAAACAGAAAGTCGTGGTTATTTCAGATAATTTACTGGATATGAAGAGTGATGTAAACCCACAGCAGTGAAGAGAGTGTGTTGGTGGCGCAAGGACACACCAATAGAAATAACGCCCTGAGCAGCCAGAAACAGAACCTCCCACAGCGGACCCTCTGCTATGACCGAGTTTGACCCACGAAGCAGTGGAGATAAACGGTATTTTCACAAGATCGCACGGGGTCAATTGGCTATCAACACACGGAAGATTGAGATGACCTCCATCTCACACACCAGCGAACTCCATGCTTTCTAAATGCAGTTCTAAAGGTGAAAGGTCACACAGGGAGAACCATAGGCCCCCACAGAACTCTCTACCATAATGGAAATACTTCAGGCCTGCACCTTGAACCTGGGAGCCGCTGGTCACATACTGATTTTTGACAACTTGAAATATGACTCATGCAACTAAACATCTCCATTTTTATTTTTACTTTGTTTTACTTCATTGAAACTTCCTCCTGTGGCTATGGATACTGGATGGATGTCACCATCCTAGATGACAATGAAAGAAGATGCCTAAGAAAAGGCTAAGGGAGTGTATCACCACCTAACCGGCAATGCAAGAACTGCTAAAGGGAACGCTGTAAAAAGAAGAAACAAACAGGTAAGAAGGAACACAGACACAAAAATAGATATGACTACAAACAAGCACCTTTCAGTAATAACTTTAACGTAAATGGACTGAATGCTCCAATCAAAAGCCTTCGAGTGGTTGAGTGGATAAAAAAAAAAAACACAATCCATATATATGCTGTCTACAAGAGACCCACCTCAGAACAAGGGACTCGCACAGATTGAAAGTGAAGGGATGGAAAAATAGCTTTCAGGCAAATAGAAATGAAAAAAAAAAAGCTGGGGTAGCAATACTTAGATCTGATAAAATAGACCTCAAAGTGAAGGCCATAACAAGAGATAAGGAAGGCCATTTCATAATACTAAAGGGATTGATATAATTGATATAACCCTCATATACATATATGCATCCAAATACATAACAAAACTCCTGGAAGATATCAAGGGAGATATCAACAATACAATTATAGTAGGGGACTTTAATGAACCACTGACATCACTGGATAAATCCTCTAGACAAAAAAATCAGCAAAGACATAGCAATCCTAAATGACTCTCTAAATCAGATGGACTTAACTAACATCTTCAGAACATTTAGCCCAAAAGCCATGGAATATACCTTCTTTCCAAGTGCACATGGGACATTTTCAAAAATAGACCACCTATTGGGTCACAAGCGAAGTCTCCCCAAACTCAATAAGATGGAAATCATACCAACCATCTTCTCAGACCACAATGCCATAAACTTAGAAATAAACTACGATAAAAACAATTGAAAAATCTCAAACACTTGGAAGCTGAATAACATGCTATTAAGCAATGTCTGGGTCACCAGAGAATCAAAGAAGAAATTAAAAGCATCCTGAAAACTAATGACAACAAAAACACAACAATCCAAAATCTATGGGACACAGTCCTGAGAGGGAAGTTCATAGCTCTACAGGCCCACCTCAAAAAGCAAGAAAAAATGGTAGTAAATCATCTAACTCTACAACTCAAAGAATTATAAAGAGAGCAACAAGAAAAACTCAGAGTGAGCAGAAGGAAGGAGATACTAAAGATCAGAGCAGAAATAAATGACATAGAGACCAAAAGAAAATACAAAAGATCAAGAAACCCAAGAGCTGGTTCTTTGTAAGGATAAACAAGATTGATGAACTTCTAGCCAGGCTCACCAAGAAGCAAAGAAAGAGAACTCAAATAAACAAAATCAGAAATGAGAGAGGCAAAATAACAACAGACCCCACAGAAATACAAAGAATGGTTAAAAAATACTATGAACAACTCTACTCCAACCAACTAGACAACCTAGAGGAAATGGACATATTCCTAAAAAAATACAACCTTTCAAAACTCAATCAGGAAGATTCTAAACATCTCAATAGGCCAATAACTATGGAAGAAATTGAGGCAGTCATCAAAAAAGCTCCCAGTGAACAAAAGCCCAGGGCCAGATAGCTTCACAGGGAGTTCTACCAAACATTCAAGGAAGAACTAAAACCTATCCTTCTCAGCCTATTCCAAAAAATTCAAGAGGAAGGAATACTTCCAATCTCATTCTATAAAGCCAGCATCACCTTAATACCAAAACCAGATAAAGACTACACAATGAAAGAGAATTATAGACCAATTTCCATCATTAATATTGATGCCAAAATCCTCAACAAAATTCTAGCAAATCGGATCTAGTGATACATCAGAAAGATCATACGCCATGACCAAGTAGGATTTATCCCAGGGATGCAAGGATGGTACAATATCTACAAATCAGTAAACGTGATATATCATGTAAACAAATTAAGAGCTAAAAATTACATAATCATATCAATTGATGCAGAAAAAGCATTTGACAAAATCCAACACCCCTTCTTGATCAAAACACTCAGCAAGATGAGAATAGAAGGAGCATATCTCAACATAATAAAAGCCATATATGAGAAACACACAGCCAACATCATGCTCAATGGTCAACAACTAAAACCATTTCCCCTAAGAATAGGAACCAGACAGGGATGCCCAATTTCACCACTCCTGTTCAACATAGTACTAGAATTATTAGCCATTGCAATCAGACAAAAAGAAGAAATAAAAGGCATCCAAACTGGAAAAGAAGAAGTAAAGCTGTTCTTTTATTTGCAGATGACACGATATTGTACATAAAAAACCAAAAGACTCCATCAAAAAATTATTAGACTTAATAAATAAATTTGGCAATGTAGAAGGATACAAAATTAACACCAAGAAATCTATGGCGTTTCTTTATACCAATTGTGAACTTATAGAAAGAGAGATTTAAAAAGCAATCCCATTTACCATTGCACGAAAAAAATTAAGATACCTAGGAATAAACTTAACTAAGGAGGTAAAAGACCGAAATATGAAAAACTACAGGACACTGAAAAAAGAGATAGAGGAAGACATAAACAGATAGAAGAACATACTGTGTTCATGGATTGGTAGAATCAACATCATCAAAATGTCCATACTCCCCAAAGCAATCTACAGATTCAATGCAATTCCCATTAAGATACCAATGGCGTATTTCACAGACCTACAACAAACTTTCCGAAAATTCATCTGGAATTAAAAAAAAAAAAGACTCAGAATAGCTGCAGCAATCCTGAGAAAGAAGAATAATGTAGGTGGGATCTCATACTAGATATCAAGCTGTATTACAAAGCCACTGTTCTTAAAACAGCCTGGTACTGGCACAAGAACAGATATATAGAAAATGGAATAGAATAGAGAACCCAGAAATCAACCCAAACCACTATGCCCAATTAATATTTGACAGAGGAGGCATGAACATACCATGGAGTCAAGGCAGTCTCTTCAATAAACGGTGTTAGCAATTTGGACAGATACATGCAAAAAAATGAACCTAGACCACCAACTTCCACCATCCACAAAAATAAACTCAATATGGATAAAGGACTTAAACGTAAATGGGAAACCATATTTTTAATGGATCTAAGTCCTTATTTTATATTCACAGGCAGCAAAATCTCAGACATATGCCAGGGAACTTCTTCACTGATACTGCTCCAAGGGCAATGGAAAATAAAGAGAAAATAAACAAATGGGACTAAATCAAAATAAAAAGCTTCTGCACAGCAAAAGAAACCATCAACAAGACAATGAGAAAGCCCACTGCGTGGGAGAACATATTTGCCAATGTCACCACAGATAAGGATTTAATCTCCAACATTTACAAGGAACTCATACCACTTAACAAAGGGAAGATAAACAATCCAATCAAAAAATGGGCAACGGACCTAAATAGATACTTTTCAAAGGAGGACAGAAGGAAGGCCAAGAGACATATGAAAACATGCTCAAAGTCACTAATTATCCAAGAGATGCAAATCAAAACAACAATGTGGTACCATCTCACACCTGTCAGAATGGCTATCATCAACAAACAACAAGGGTTGGTGAGGATGCAGAGAAAAAGGAACTCTTTTTGCACTGCTGGTGGGCATGCAGACTGGTGCAGTCACTGTGGAGAACAGTATGAAGTTTCCTCAAAAAAATAAAAATGGAACTCCCATTTGACCCAGTGATCTCACTCCTAGGAATATATCCCAAGAAGCTAGAAACACCAATCAGAAAGGATATATGCACCCCTCTGTTCATAGCAGCACAACTCACCATAGCTCAGATTTGGAAACAGCCTAAGTGCCCGTCAACAGATGAGTGAATCAGAAAACTGTGGTACATCTCCACAGTGGAATATTACACTGCTGTAAAAAAGAAGGAATTCTTACCATTTGCAACAGCATGGATGGAACTGGAGAGCATTATGTTAAGTGAAATAAGCCAGTCAGAGAAAGATAAATGTCACATGACCTCATCACTCATTTGTGAAATATAATGAACAAAAGAAGATCCAGAGACAGAGAAGCATCGATCAGACCATCAGACCTCAGAGGGAAGGTAGGGGAGGGCAGGGGTATGGGGGAGAGATCAACCAAAGGACTTGTATGCATGTACATAATCCCAACCAATGGATACCAACACCAGGGGGTGAGGGCATGAGTGGAGGGTGGGGGTGGAGGGTTAATGGAGGGATGAGGACACATGTAATACCTTAATCAATAAAGAAATTTTAAAAAAGAGGAAATGGCCTAACCAGTGTGGCTCAGTGGATAGAGCGTTGGTCTGTGGACTGAAAAGTCCCAGGTTCGATTCCAGTCAAGGGCATGTACCTTGGTTGCGGGCACATCCCCAGTAGGAAGTGTGCAGGAGGCAGCTGATGGATGTTTCTCTCGCATCCATGTTTCTAACGCTCTATCCCTCTTCCTTTTGCTTTGTAAAAAAAATCAATAAAATATATATTTTAATAAAAAAAAGAAAGTGACAGTATGACCTTGGGGGAGGGAGATGCGTTAGTGGAACACAAACAAGTGTTCTCCATGAAGGAAAAGACGGATGAGCCTGAATATAAACTAAGGACTTATATCCATCAACAGCACCGCTGAGCAGGCCAAAGGCAAGCTAAAGAGTTGGAGAAAGGATCGCACACCGGTAGCTGTCAAGTCCTCACACCCAGAATCTGCAAATGCCTTCCATAAATCAGTGAGAAAATTATCCCCCCCCCAAAAAAAAAAAGACAAATGCCTTGAACAAATACTTCCCGAAGAGATAGCCAGGGAAATAATATGTGTCATGAATCACCAGGAACTTACAGTGAAAACATCACAAGCTATCTACATACAGAACTGACTAACATTAAGAAGACTCATGCACAGGACAAGGAGTGGGACCTGGAGCAGCAGGGACCTCCCTCTGTGCAGGAGAAGGAAAGCCACTCAGTGGAACGGGCCTTCTCTCCCACATGTAAGTCGAGGCTCCTCTTAAAGGGCTTCTCGCCAATGGACACCCCCAACCCAAACACATGGACTTGAAACCACGAGTCTCAGAGAAGGCGTGGAGAGAAGGCGTGGAGAGCGCTCCTCGAGCTGGAGGTCCCTGGTCTTCCCTCTGATAAATAAATGATGGCGTTTGCTAACCAATTGTGGGGTGCCCTGCAATACTGCAGAGTCCTGACAGTGAACCACGTGGGTGGAATCGACAGAGCCAAAGGAAGACGATGCCAAGCATACACACACGTGAATCCTCTGGTGTGAGATGCAAAGCAAGTAGTACCGGTCCCTCCTGTGAGAGGTCACCGTCACGGTGACCTCTGGCAGAGAGAGGAGTGGGGAGCAGCGACTCCGAGAAACATCAGGACCCCTGAGGTGTGCGGACCCTTCGACCTCAAGCCCCGGAAAGTGGGTCCCCGGGTCTGGTCCCCTGTGGCTAGGCATTCTGCTGCCTGCATGTCCTTGTTGCTTTGCAAATGCATTGGATGACAAGACAGAATCAGCACTCGGTGCCCAGCCTGCGTGGCTCCGGGTCTGAGCAGCGACCTAAGAACCAGGAGGTCACGGTTCGATTCCCCAAAATGGCTTGACCCCCAGTGGGGGGGCATGCGGGAGGCAACCAATCAATGATCCTCTCTCATTATTGAAGTTTCTATCTCTCCTTCTCCCTTCCTCTCTGAAATCAATAGAAATGGATTTTTTTAAAAAAATTAAAACATCGTTGCTGTGAATGTCATAGTCGTAGAAATTTATGAAAATAAATGGGGGTGTGGCTTCCCCTGGTCGGCGGTTCTGAGTTGGCTCTGTGACATCGCTGCTTGGCCCCCCTGTAGCCGGACGGAGCACACGGAGGTGGTTCCGTGATCTCAAAATTAGGTTACTGTCTTTGAAATTCAGAAAAATAAGTGATCTTAAGAGACGACGAAAATGTCACCGAACTCCCCAAAGGATGTCGGTGTCCTTCCCCTAGAGGAGCGGCCCGCACACCGCCTGCAGCGGACGGAATTCCTGTTCCGGCACGTGTTCTTAGAGCCGGTGAGAATGTCACCGCACGAGCAACTTTTGCCAGTGATTTCTGGGCTCCACGGCGGAATCGGTGTTATCACCCCGAGGCGCACCATTAGCGGTTGTTTCATGGGCGTTTTGGGCACCGATAAGGACCACTGTCACCGGGAAGACATAGAAACGGGGCCATTATCTCGCCACGTGCAGATCCTCGCTGCTCCGTGCGCTGACCATCCTGCCAGGAAGGACGCGCACACTCTGAGCGGCTTCACGCCGCTCCGGGGCCTCTGTTCGCTGCTCGTTGCGCTCTCCGCTTCATCTCGGCCCTGGGGACCAGGGACCTCTCCGTGACTTGCTCCCCACGACACCAGGCGCACGCTCCGGGGGGGTGTGATACACACACATGACGTGCCAGCCTACGGAGGGGAAACGCCTCTGATGAGAAATCGGCGTAGAGGTAGCTGCTTGCACTTTAATTTGGGGGGGGATGTGGGTATTCTTCTCTCTGCGGCCTTAGAAACAAACCCAGCGCAGGAAGAACTCAGGGCACAGGCCACCTCGGGCGAGTTCACACCCCTGCCTCCCCCACGGGACCCGGCACAGCACCCGATGGGCATCAGGACAGCGACACTGTCCCCAGGTTGGCAGGTCCGGAGCGACCTTGCCAGAACCCACACATTCAGAGTTTTCCGAGGGACAGAGACCGCGGCCTTCGGCTGCACTTTGTGGCGTTTCAAACCCCGTCCCACGAGACCGGGAGAGACGTGTGCTCTCCTTCCCCCCGGGTCTGTGCCTCCCACTCACCCCCTGCCCTCTCCCTGCACAACCCCTTCGCTGCAAAACGGAATCTGCTCTAAAACAGGGGGCGCTCTGCTCTGCCGGGACCACTGACCCCAGCACGCCAGGGCCCCCAGGTGTGTGTGACAGGCCCACTGCTGGCGGGGGCGCTTCCCATAACCCTCGTGCCCCTCGGAGACATGCACCATCCCTGGCAGCGGGCTCCCCCTCGGGATGCAGACACAGCCACCCACCCGCAACACTGACCCTGCGGGGCCACGGAACACGAGTGGACGGAGCAGGAAGAGGGCGCGGACTCAGTGGATGTTCTCCAAGCGGCCACAGCAGCGCCACTCGGCCCTGAAGACCAGGTCAGGAGCTGTTGCGGGAACCCAGCCTCAGGCAGGTGGTGGCCATCGAGGTCCTAAGATGTGACCTCTTAGGAAATTGGGATTTGAGGGTGGGGTGCCGGGCTCAGGCCAGGGCGAGGAAGCTCCCGGGATGGGTGGCACGTGGAGTCGGGAGGATGGAGCCCGCAGCTGTGTGATGGCTGAGGCCTGCAGCTGCGGTGACAGGAAACAGGGTAAACTGGCGCTTTCCATACCTCAGACCTTGACGAGGGGGAGGGAGGATCCACGGGGAAAGCGGGAAGGATGACCCCTGCAGATCTGGGCGGATGTTTCTGAGTGTCCCAGACGCCGGGAAGAGGACAAATGACGGGCTCACACCCATGCATCGCAATTTAGAGCTCAGGCGAAGGTCAGCGCACGTCGCTGATAATATTTAAATAGATGCTCCCATCCTGCAGCCGGAGGCCAGCCGAGGGAAAGGCCAATTACAGAATCTCATCGCCACGATGGAGAACTTCCACGGAGGCAGGCTCGTCACCCCCCCCCCCCCCGGGTGGCGTTCTGGCTTTCTGCACAACAACATGCCCAGAGCCGGTGCTGGCCTGGCCCGAAACGAGCCATTTCTCCGAGTTAATTCTATTTATTGCAGCGGGAACGGTCTTGAAATTCCTCAACCTGAAGGGCGCTCCGAGTGTGGGCGGCAGGGTCAAATGCAATAAAGTCAGGCTAACATCAGTGTTTTTATTTTCATTTGTGCTAAGGCAGAATTAAAGCTACAGGTCGGGGTTGAGGATCTGCAGTTTTAAGAGGATGTCGAAAGACCTCCAGGAAAGGCGTAATTAACATAGAAAACCCAAAGAAACCTATACCTAGTTGATCCTTCCTAAAACACACAAACCTGGACGCATTCATGGGAAATAGATTTCAAAAATATAATAATGAAATGTGTAATAGGTGCCGTGATTTAGAGTAACAGAATTGGAAATATACTGGCAGTCCGATTACAGGATTGACACGTGGTAAGATACAGTTCTTAATTCAGGTTTCTTCGTTAATGAATGGCTACTTCTAGTCTTTTCTTTGGAAGTGTGCACAGGAAAAAAAAAATCCATGTTGTTCAAGGTATTTGGGAGCCAAGATCACGGGAAAGCGAGAGATTAAACACAAATCATGAAAGTTTCATTGCGGGGCGAGAGCTTAGAAATCAGCTACAGCCCCGGCACGCTGTCCGTGGTGCTGAATATATACAGCCTGGAGCAGGCCTGGAAACA
Source organism: Lasiurus cinereus (assembly GCA_011751065.1). Lineage (NCBI taxonomy): Eukaryota > Metazoa > Chordata > Mammalia > Chiroptera > Vespertilionidae > Lasiurus > Lasiurus cinereus. The sequence continues at coordinate 804,810 of JAAGEH010000152.1, forward strand.
GCGGGGACGGTATAGTGTATTTCCCTACCCCCAACCTTGCGCTGCAACTTAGATATAAATACATAGGGGAGGTTGTGCTCATTTATTAAACAGAACAGAAATGTGAGAGCATACGAAATCCGTTCTGTGTGCTGTAAAATGCAAGTAACTATTGCATTTGTTCTACAAAAGCGGAAGAATGAAAAATGTTACCAAGATAGAAAATAACAGGAAGGTATATTAACAGTGCAAACCAAGACTCATGTTCCACTCTCACGTGAGATTTTGTCCCCAGTTAACCCGCTATTTAGTCCAAAGTACATTCTGTAGAGCAATGCCCTCCCCCCTCCGCCCCCACATTCAGATGCTCCTTTTGAGTTTTAGTGTAAAAATGGTAATAAAGGGTAAACACAGGAACATTTGCTTTGATTACAGCATACAAAACATTCGGCTACTCATAGCCCCAAAAACCTGTTTTACCTTTCGTTTTTTAATATGCTGTCTCTAACAATTAAAGGCAAAATCTAATCTGAATTAGTTAATTCTTCTTGGCTGTAGACCATGCTCTCTTGTTTACACAGAGGAAATCTTAACACCAAGAGATACTTCTTCAGGCCATCCATGAGGAGTTAAATCTTCATGCTTTTTATAGTCTAGCTCCCAACTGTCGCCCAGACTTAGCTTCAATATTTGTGGAACCATTTGTTTTTGGAGCTTGGTTGGTGCTTTCTTCTAATTACCTCCTTCAACACAGCCTTCGAGAAGGACCCTCTCCATTCCCACCTCATCCTCACGGCCACCAGTATAATGTTGTGGCTCTCCCAATGTGTCATGTTGAAGTATAACTAGTGTAACAACATGTACTGCTAGCCAAACATTCCAAGTTTTTTCATGTTTCAATTTGTCCCCTTTTATGATATATTTATTAAATTATATGAGTTGTGTATAATAAGTGGATTCTTTCTTAGGCACAGTTCCATTTAGCGCTACCTTTCTTCTTGTTTTTTTAACTAGAATGTATTCACATCTCTCCTGAGTTCATGGCCATGGGAAGTCAAGATAATTCTTCTTACCTAAAGCATGAAAGCTAAGAGCCCCACAACAACACACAAGTCTAGGTTAGAGTCCAGTCACACACAACATGGAGAAAGCCTTGAGAAACTAACTCTAATGAAAACTTAACAAACAACAAGACCTCAATGTCTTAAAGTGGAAGGACTGACACTCAATCTAAAGGCTCAATTTTAATGCATGGGGGGAGTTGGCTCTATGTGTACAGTATGTGTGTGTCTGTGTGTGTATCTATAGTAATAAGACCAAAATATTCTAACCGTACAAAAATATGTATACAATAAATTTTCTGTTACACGTGTTATGTAAAAAAAGATATATTAAAATGTTTTTATAATTTATATGATTAACTTTATAGTTTTGTGTTTATTTCAAGGTGCATGTCTTTAAGATTCATTTCCTACTTTGAGGCATTAGCACATACAGTTTGAGGTTTACAAGTCACGTGAAAAGAAGTATGTGTATAATGGATCTAGAAATAGAGCATGGCTGCCGATAGAAGCTAAGGAGAGGGATGAAGATGAGACCTGCTGTTCCCATCCATCATTTACATGAGGAAATGACCCCCTTTGAACCATATATACCGAGTGGATGACAGAGAACAGTAATAGGAAAATTCAAATTATTTTTTTATTGTTTAAAGTATTACAAATAGCAGTACATATGTCTCCTTTTTTTTCCCCCTTCCCGGCCTTCCCTACCCCCCAGTACATGCCCTCACCTGCCCCCACAATGTCCTGTATCCATTGGCTATGCTTACACATACATGCATACAAGTCCTTCGGTTGATCTCTTACAGCCCCTCCCCCTCCCCCAACCTCCCCTGCCTTCCCGCTGTGGTGTGACAGTCTGTTCACTGCTTCTTTGCCTCTGTATCTGTTTTTATTTTCTTTAAAAACATCTTGCCTCTGCAGGCTAGAAATAAACCTATAAGAACAAAAAATGTTTGAGTCCCAGTTTCAATGTCAAACAGTTCCTTAAGTGTACACGTCAGCCATGGTATCTGGATGGTGGACAAATGGTGGTGATGTGGGTCCGACCCTCTCTGGTTTGGTCCTGGGCATCCTGTAGTGACGCACAGCTGCTGACTGCTCGCATGGTGAGGTGTCGTCAGCGTCTCCCCTCTCTGGACTGTGTCTCCTCTTGTCTCTGTGGTGGGAGCAGACCTGTCAGTCCCTCTCTGTGGCACGAGTCCACTTGGTCTTGGAGTTGTTTTCTGAAAGTATAGAAACACATTCTCGACCAAAAGTTAATAAAGGAATCTTTTCCGTTAAATTGACTTGGGGTCCATTTTTATTTTCAAATAATTTTTGTTACTTTTGTCTTCATCACTCGATGGTGAAATCTTAATGCTTTTTGTATTGTAGCTTAAGCTTACTCATCAAAGACTTGATAAGGACCTCGTATATGCTTTCCCCTGTAAGTGCTTTGAGGGAAAATCTCTATAAAAAATCAGCTCTCTTTCCTCGGGGCAATTTTTACAAATTACTGGAAGACCAGCTGTGGTGGAAGTGCACCAGGGCTGAGAGCAGACGTGGAGTGTCACAGCTCAGGGTCTGTGAGGCTTTGTACAGCAGCCACTGGGGTACGGAAATTAAGGAAGGCTCCCTGCAGATCCTCCTCAGGAGCCAGGCCTTCAAGCTCACATGGGATTGAGATAAAGATCTTACAGATAAAAAGCCAGGAAGAGGAAAATAGGAGCTCATAAGCAGAAATGTGACAATGTTCCAGGGTTACAGGATTGCTCTATCTTATCTATTCTCTATATGTTTTGTCATAAAATATTCTACTCTCTGAAAGTGTTCAGAAACTACGGTCTATGAATGAGGATTTTTATAAGAAACTAGAGGCCCGGTGTACAAAATTCATGTGGGGAGAAGGGGAAAGGGTGTCCCTCAGCCCAGCTTGCACCCTCCTCTCCAATCTGGGACCCCTTAAGGGATCAGGCCTAAATGGTCAGTCAGACATCCCTTGAGGGGGCCCAGATTGGAGAGGGTGCAGGCTGGGCTCAGGGACACACACCCTCCCCTATGCATGGGCTAAACAGGCAGTCAGACATCCTCCTTACAATCCAGGACCACTGGCTCCCAACTGCTTGCCTGCCTGCCTTCCTGATTGCCCCTAACTGCTTCTGCCTGCCAGCCTGATCACTCCCTAACCACTCCCCTGCCAGCCTGATTGATGCCTAACTACTCCCCTGCTCACCTGATTACCCCTAATTGCCCTCCCCTGTATGCCTGGATCCCCCCACAACTGCCCTTCCCTGCAAGCCCAGTTGCCCCCAACTTCCCTACTCTGCTCAACTTGATCACCCCAACTGCCCTCCCTTGCAGGCCTGGTCCCTCCCAACTGCCCTCCCCTGCTGGCCTGATCACCTCAATTTCCCCCCTCACAGGCCTGGTCCTTCCCAACTGCCCTCCCCTGCTGGCCATCTTGTAGCAGCCATCTTGTGTGTTGGAGTGACAGTCAATTTGCATGTTACTCTTTTATGAGATAGGCTAGAGGCCTAGTACATGGGTGGGGGCCGACTGGTTTGACCTGAAGGTTATCCCAGATTAAGGTGGTGTTCCCTTGGGGTGTGGGGCAGCCTGGGCAAGGGGTTTGTGGGGGTTTGCAAGCCAGCCATGCCTCCCGGCAACCCAAGTGGAGGCCCTGGTATCTGGGATTTATTTATCTTCTATAATTGAAACTTTGTGGCCTTGAGCAGAGGCCAGGGCCAGCCAGAGTGAGCAGGAAGCTTGGCTTCCTCTATTGCTAGGGAAATCCGAGCCTCCTGCTCACTCCATGGCCGCAGCCATCTTGGTTGGGTTAATTTGCATACTCACTTCTGATTGGCTGGTGTGCGTGGCTGGGGGCATAACAGAGGTATGGTCAATTTGCATGTTTCTCTTTATTAGCATAGATGACATAGCAAATACCAGATTATTTTAAAAAAAACACACACAACAGGAAATCCAGATATGATAATTTCATTACGTAAGAAGATAACATGGAAAGCTTTAGAGCAGTGGTTCTCAACCTTTCTAATGCCTCGACCCTTTAACACAGCTCCTCATGTGGTGATGACCCCCAACCCTAAAATTATTTTCGTTGCTACTTCATCACTGTCATTGTGCTTCTGTTAATGAATCGTAATGTAAATATCTGATAGGCAGGATGTCTTAGGTGACCCCCCCAAAGCGGTCTCGACCCACAGGTTGAGAACCGCTGCTTTAGAGCAAGGAGTATTCTATCAAGTTTTCCCCAAGAGGCCTGGAGAGGAGGCGGTGGTGGGGCGAGAAGTGCAAATACAACCACAGAAGAGTAGCACTGCTCACGTCTGTGGAACCCTCCGCCCAGCGAAGCACTTCCCACAGGGCACCCTTCCCATCCACCCTCAACCACTGAGCCGCCCAGGCCGGGAGGGCCACCCTCTAACCTCCGCAGCATCCGAGGATGCTGTCGTCTCCGGCTGAGGAAACCGAAGCACCACAGAGGATGCTGGGAAGTAGAGGGAACAGGAGCTGGGCCATCACAGAGGAGGGTACACGTGTGACTCTTCAAACACTAAGCAACGGAGCTCCACAGGGAGAGGGTGTTTGGCCTAAACTCCACACGGGGGGCATAAAGACCCACACGGGACTGTGGTTTGTTACCTCCCCTTCCTCCCAGTCCCCTAAACAGCTCCCCACCCTCGCTCAGCCGTCATCACAACCGCCTGTCAGCCATTCTGACCTGCTGGAAAGAGAACACCGATACCCTTGTAAGTGGATGCAAGACGGAGGCAAGCCAGCGGCTCCCCGAGGGCCCTCCCCCACAGCTAAGTTGCAAACCACGGAGCCGGCCCCCGCGTGGCTGAGCACCTGATCGTCCCTGGGATGAACGCGGCAGGCAAGCGTCTACACGGCGCGGCCCCGAGCAAAAGACGGTCCCTGGCCGGAGTCAATTCCACGCAGGTTCTACCCAATCCCAAGGCCCCCGATCCCAGGCCTGATGAAACGCGAGGGTGGGGGTGGCCGGTACGAGACGGAACTTGGGGAACAATGTCCAGGAGACCGGGGTGCTCCCCAGCGTGCGGGAGTTCGGTGTTTTCCGCCACAGAGAAGGCACCGAGAGGTGCCTTTCCCCCTGCAAATGCCCTCCGAGTTCTTGCTTGTGTTTCACTGGTTCACGCCAGCCTCCACTCTCCTCTCTCCCGAAAGGATTACATACTGATGTTTTTTCTCGGGTTTTAGTGAAATTAAGGCTGCGAACAGCTCCAAAGGTTATTCCTCCAGGTGCTGTCGGCCTAAGTAGCTTAATAATGCCAAACCCCACGGCAGAGGGCACAAGCCAGGCTTTCCCCGCGTCCCAGGAGGTGGCTCGCCTGCTGGCGGAGGAGCCGGATAATGGCTCCCGCACCACGGGGCGCCTCAATCCTCACCTCACGCTGGAAGCCAGCTAAATCCTCCGGGAACTGAAAATAAAGCCCCGGCTGTGTCTGGAACTGGAAATACGACGGCGGGGTGATGCAGACGCCTCAGAAAGCACACGAGGAAACGCCGCCATAAAGCAAGAGTGACATTGAACACCCACCCCCCCGCCTCCCTCCCCCCCCGTGCACGGTCAGGGCACCACCAAGGTGCTGGGCCCACCCTGGTGGGGGCGTGCAGGAGGCAACCGACCAATGTTTCTCTCTCACGCTGATGTTTCTCTCTCTCCCTTCCTCTCTCTAACACTCATTAAGCTATTCTTGAAAACAAAATTGAACTTCCTCAAAATTAAAGGTTTTTGCTCTCTCCAAGACCTGAAGAGCATGATGCTAAGCGAAATAAGCCAGTCGGGGAAAGACAAGTATCGCCTGATCCCACTCCTGCGTGGAATCTAATGAACAAAATAAACGGATGAACAAAACAGATCCAGAGACATGGAAGCAGGGGACAGACCGAGGAACTTTAGAGGGAAGGCAGGGGTCAGGGTCAGGGTCAGGGTCAGGGTTTGGGTGGGAAGAGATGAACTGGGGACTTGTATGCAAATATAAGTTCATACCTAACCTCTGAACACAGATGACAGTGTGGTGAAGGCCTGGGGTGGCGAGCAGGGCAGAGGGGGTCAGTTGTGGGTGTTAGGAGGGCATCTGTCATAATTTCAACAACAAAGATACATTTTAAATAATTAAGTAATTGACAGGGAAGCTGTGCACATTCCTCGGCCGCATCAACCATATGTCTGGCGTGGGGGTGGGTGGGGCACTGTGGGAAGTTGTGCTGAGCAACGATACAGCGGTACCTCGAGATACGAGTGCCCTAACATATGAGATTTTTGAGATACGAGCCATCGAGCGAGCGATTTTTGCTTTGAAATACGAGCAACAGTTGAGATAGGAGTCATCGTGCAAATTAAACTCTTATCTCGAGATACCACTGTAAACTCGTATCTCGAGGTACCACTGTAACTGAAATCGCCGTGAAAACCTGAGAAGAAAACACACGCAGGAAAGTCCGACCTCTCCCGTAGCAGACTTCTGCCAATTCATGGAAACAAAGGAGAAAACCAACAAACTGGACCACATGCAAACAGAAGGCTCTGCACAGCAAAATCACCTTCGTCGAAAAGGAGCCCACTGTATGAGAAAACGTATCTGCCCATGAGATTTCTGATAATGGTTAACCCCCAAGATGTAGCAGGAACTCACACAACTCAACAAGAGGAAGACCAACAACCCAATTAAAAAATGGCAGAGGCCCTACACAGACATTTCTTCCTCCAAGAGGACATACAGAGGCCAAGAGACATATGAACAAATGCTCAAACGTCACTGGTCATCAGAGTGACGCAAATTATAACACAATGAGGTACCACCTCACACCGGTCAGAATGGCTGCCGGCAACACATCAACAAACCACAGGTGCTGGCGAGGCGCGCTCGCCGGTGGGAAGGCAGACAGGTGCGGCCACTGAGGAGAACAGCATGGAGTTTCCTCAAAGAACTAAAAAATGGGACTTCCTTCTGATCCAGTGACCCCACTCCTGGGAATAGATCCCCAAACCCCCAAAACACCAGTCAGGATGAATATATGCGCCCCTATGTTCAGAGCAGCACAAAAACAGCTGAGATCTGGAAACAGGCGGCGTGCCCCTTGGCGGATGAGCGGATAAAAAGCTGGGGTACATCTAGACCAGGGAAGACCCCACCGCTGTAAATAAGAGGGATCTCTTACCTTCTGGGTCAGCATGGAGGGGCCCGGAGACTCTTATGCTGAGTGAAGCCAGTCAGAGAAAGCAACTATCACAGGATCTCACTTATTTGTGGAATCCAATGAATTGACCAACAAGATAGCACCCGAGCAGAGAGGCATGGACCAGACGGACATGCCTCCATGTGGAGGTGGGGAGACGAGAGGAGATAAACTAAAGAATGTATGTACTTACATGCCTAGTCCACGGACACTGGCATGGGGTGATGGAGACCTGGAGTGGGTGGGTAGGGGCTGGGCGGAGGAGTAGGGTGGTGGGGGAGAGAGAAATGAGAGACATCTGTAATACTAGCAACAATAAAATACACGTATTAAAAATATAAAAAATGAGATCACAAGGAAAGCACATTTTTTCAGCTTCCAATGGGCAAGCCTATTAATGCTCCTTTGTGCCTAGACCTATACCGGAGGCCGCAGAACTACGCAGAAGCAGCGTCCGCGGAGGCCGGGTGACGGGAACGAAACGCTCCCGTTATTTCGCGGTGTCAGTGAGAGGAGTGAGGGTCTGAGGAGGTTCCGGGTCAGAGCACGAGGCAGGGGCTGGGGGACAGGAAGCGTTTCTGTCCTGGGCTCCGACAAAGCCAGAGAGTAGGTCTCTGTATGAGCTGATGAAGCAGCAGGGAGTCACCCGGCCAGGTTGGCTCAGTGGGTAGAGCGTCAGCCTGTGGACCAAAGGGTCCGGGGTTCTGTTCCGGTCAAGGGCACGGACCTCAGTTCCAGGCTCCTCCCAGTCCAGGGCCTTGGTCGGGGCGTGTGCAGGAGGCAGCCCATCGATGTTTCTCTCTCATCGATGCTTCTATCTTCCCCTCTCTCCTCCACTCTCCGCCCCCCCCGCCCCCCGAAAAAAAAATCAGGAGAAAATATCCTCCGGCGAGGATTGACAAACAAGTTCATTACTGATTAATAAACAGACAGAGGAGCAAGGGGCGGAGGGGACGCAGAGGCGAGGGCAGGTGTGGACGGGCATTGCTCTGTCCTCCACATCAACCTCCCTGTCCACGGAGCCAGAATCAACTCCCAGCAGCCAGTCACCCCTCTTTTTTTTTTAGAATTTTTTTTTTTATATTTTTTATTGGTTTTTCACAGAGAGGAAGGGAGAGGGATAGAAAGTTAGAAACATCGGTGACAGAGAGACATCGATCAGCCGCCTTCTGCAATGCCCCCCACTGGGGATGTGCCCGCCACCATTGTACGTGCCCCCGACCGGAATCGAACCTGGGACCGCTAGTCGGCAGGCTGACGCTCTATCCACAGAGCCAAACCGGTTTCGGCACCCCCTCTCTTTTTGAGTATCTACCTAGGAAGTGAGCTGGGCTGCCCACAGGATGGGGGAGACGGGGGGTGTCTTGGCAGATTCTCAGTGTCAGTCCGTCCTGGCCAGGAATGGCCTAAGGTAAAAACGGCATCGTGCCGGGCGGGGCCTGGGTGCATTGGACAGAGGCTCCGCTCAGCGCGCTGGCAGCTCTCTTTGGGGAGCTCCCAGCTACTGAGTGTGTGCAGAGCAAGCTCAGCAGCGGCCGGGGCTCCCCAAAGAGAAGCTGAGGCTGATTGTGAACGGCAGCTGCTCCCCAGATGCCCCCTGCCTCAGGCCCAGAGGCAGCCGGCCTGTCTCCCATCTGTGGGTGTCTGAGCTTCTACCAAGCCCAATCCCAGGTCCTGGCCAGGCTGCTTCACTCTGAGACCCTGTGCGGTGGAGAGAGGCGGGGAGAGGAAGAGAGAGCAGGGGAGAGAGAGAGAGAGAGAGAGAGAGAGAGAGAGAGAGAGAGAGATTGACAGTCTGCCAGCGAGGCAGGAGGAGGACAGGGGGTCTCCTCCGCACCTTCCTTCCCACCTGCGGCCTGGCCCTGCCTGTGGGGCGCCCTCACCCAGAGCAGCAGCGGGAGCCCGGCATTTTTCAGGGGAAGAAGGGGGGTGCACCAGGCGGGGTGGGTTTCCATCCTCCTCTTCGTTCACCTCCCGACCCCCTGGGACCCCCAGCCTGCCCCCTGGCCGCCGGGAGACCAACCTCTAGTCGCTTCCCGAGAAGGAGGCTCCCCGCCAGCCCCTCCCCTGGACACCATCCGGGCCTCTTCCGACCGCCGAGCAGCACCCGCCCGGGCATCTCTCTGCCCCCCGCCCGCCCGGGGCCAGGAGGCGGCCGTCCATCCGGGGCTCTGTCCGGCCAGGAGGGACTCCCAACGCTCCCAGCGATGAGAAGGGAGCCTGGCCACCCACCCAGCATGCCCTGCTGCTGATGGGCCCTGGCTAACAGTCCCAGCATGCCCTGTGGCTGATTGGCCCTAGTCAGCAGTCCCAGCATGCCCTGCGGCTGATGGGCCCTGGCCAACAGTCCCAGCATGTCCTGCGGCTGATGGGCCCTGGCCAACAATCCCAGCATGCCCTGTGGCTGATGGGCCCTGGCCAACAGTCTCAGCATGCCCTGCGGCTGATGGGCCCTGGCCAACAACCCCAGCATGGCCTGCGGCTGATGGGCCCTGGCCACCCACCCAGCATGCCCTGCGGCTGATGGGCCCTGGCCAACAACCCCAGCAT
>JAAGEH010000152.1:814616-843030 GCA_011751065.1 Lasiurus cinereus
TTTCTGCTAGGTAATTTTTTAAATATCTAATTTAATGAGTAATGTTTAGGACTGCTTATCTATCATGTTAATTTAAGACATGATTTGTAGTTCTGTAATCTACAGTGCCATGTGTATTGTATATTACAGGGTTACCCCAACTTTGTTCTCTCTCTGTGTATTTGTACAGCACATTTCTTTTCATTATATAAACATAAGTGTATGTGTTATTTGCATAGAAACGACTAGGTATAAATACAAACCTGTATTAGCAATTGTTCTCTTGTAACAATTTATAATTGTTTCCTTAATTATTTTTATGTCTAATAGACTCCACTGTGAGATTACGTTTTTCAAATTAGAACAGAAAGGAGCAACAGCATAAATGTATTGTTATTGCTGCAAAAGAAGCTAATGAGTTAATGCCCCCTCATACAGAGTGGTACTTGTGGCTTGCTTCTAATTGTTGCTGAGGCCTTGAAATGTGATGGAGTGCCTAGCGCGGACTTAGGCATCACCTTGTTACCACATTAGCATAGAGGCACCCCCATCCTGATAGGACAAATGATTGCCTCCAAGAGTGAGGTATCGCTAGAAACTGCTCCGAGCCAGCAGCCTCGGTGTGATGTGAGCGGACTTGTCAGAAGGTGGTGTGCAGCCATCGGCAATGCTCCGGGAAGCGCTGCATCAAGCAGTCTACACTGCGTGGGTTAGAAAGGAACCGCACTTCCCACGTTTACCGAAATCAAAGATAGGTGGTAGCCAGGACCGGTTTGGCTCAGTGGATAGAGCGTTGGCCTGTGGACTGAAAGGTCTCAGGTTCGATTCTGGACAAGGGCATGTACCTTGGTTTCGGGCACATCTCCAGTGTGGGGCGTGCAAGAGGCAGCTGATTGATGTCTCTCTCTCATCGATATTTCTGACTTTCTACCCCTCTCCCTTTCTCTCTGTAAAAAATCAATAACATATATTTTTTTTAAAAAAAGATAGATGGTAGGTAGATAGATATAGTAGATAGATGGTAAGTAGATGTTAGGTAGATAGTAGATAGATAGAAGATAGTAGATAGATGATAGATAGATGATAGAAGAAATATAGATAGATAATAGATTGATAGATACAAAGTAGATAGATAGTAAATAGATGATAGAAGAAAGTAGATAGATAGATAGATGATAGTAGATAGATTGATAGATAGTAGATAGATAATAGGTAGATAGATAGTAAATAGACAGTAGATAGTAAATAGATAAAAGATAAATAGAAGCTAGGTAGATAGTAGGTAAATATAAATTATATATATAAAAGCCTAAGTGACTGGTGGACCAGTAGCTATGACACGCACTAACCACCAGGGGGCAGATGCTCAACACACAGGCCTGGAAACATGGACCAGACTGATGAATCTCAGAGGGAAGCGGGAGGGTGTGGAGAGATTAACCAGGAAGTTTATATGCAGACTAGAGGCCTAGTGCACGGATTCATGGGGGCCCTAGGGCTGGCCTGCGGGGATCAAGCCCAAACCAGCAGTCCGACATTCCCTGAGGGGTCCCAGATTGCGAGAGGGTGCAGGCCAGGCCAAAGCACCCTCCCCTCTCCCCCCGGGAACAAATCCGTGCACAGGGCCTCTAGTATACGTATAAAAAAAGCAAAACTCCAAAGGGACCATATAGTTCAAGGTGGAAGTTTGATTTGCACATTTGATTGGTTCACCATCACAGTTATTCTCTCTCTGTACCAGAAAGAGAACCCAGACTTAGAATTTCTGAAAATTCATTCTTGTGTCATACAAGACCCTTCAGAACAAGGAACCCGATAATGGTCACCGATCACGAGTCCAGAATGTCTATCATCAGCGAATGAAAGGCCCTGTGGCCTCTGCCCTGGCACCGCACCTCCCCTTCTCCACGGGAAAAGCTTCCGGGCCACGGAGGCCTGGCACACCTCAGAGAGAGAGAGAGAGAGAGAGAGAGAGAGAGAGAGAGAGAGAGAGACCGTCTCTACCAGCCGCCCTGCTCCGCCTCTGAGCTCTCTGCCCCCGAGCAGATCAGGAGACTCGGTCTGGCCGAGATCGATGTGGCTCAGTGGATAGAGCGTCAGCTTGTGTACTGAAAGGTCCTAGGTTCCATTCCGGTCGGGGGCATGTACCTTGGTTGTGGGCACATCCCCAGTGGGGGGCGTGCAGGAGGCGGCTGATGGATGTCTCTCTCTCATCGATGTTTCTAACTCTCTGTCCCTCTCCCTTCCTCTCTGTGAAAAATCAATAAAATATATTTAAGAGAGAGAGAGAGAGAGAGACGCGGTCTGCTCTGGGAGGTTTCCTCTCTCCCTCTTCAAACAAAATGTGGAGAGAACGTGTCTCCTTCAGAGGAACGTGAGCTCCTAAACCAGCCCTGGCAGCTTCCGGGCAGACTGTGCCGGAGACACGGAGCTGAGGCGGAAAGAAAATGAGCGGCTTCTTCCCGGTCACCGGGACACGCGACGTCGCTGCCATTACCCCTCCTCTCACCGCAGCATCTCACGGGCGGCCCTCCGCTCGCTCCCACACGGACACAGCTCACATGGAAAATGGGCGGGCAGGCGGCCGGTAAGGACTGGGTAACTACACGGTTGTGAGGGGGCTGGCGGGGAGCCTGTCCTTTGAGGCCATCACCGAGGGCGCGTTCTCGGTCACAGGGGGCAGAGGAAGAGCGCCTTTGGCTGACTTAGGCACCACCTGTTACCACATTAGCATAAAGGCACCCCAATCCTGTTGGGGCCTCGCTGGCTGCCGCCCACAGCCAACACGCCCGCTGCTGCCAATGGGTCCGGACCAGTAAAACGCCTGCACGTGTGCCAAGCTGAGAACGAGTCACTCGGTGAGCTGGAGGATGGAGACAGCGGAGCGGTCACTGTCATCACAGGATGTGAGTGACCGCCGGGGCACGGTCTCTGTGGGCCTCCGGTGTTTCTGACCCTCAGTGGCCTGGGGCTGTTCACTGCCGGCCGCCTCCACCGGCACCCACCCCCGCCCCCCGAGTCACTGGGTGGGGAGGTCTACCCCACTCTCTGCTCTTCTTCTCGGTGCTGCAGGATGGAGGCCGTCTAACCGCAGGCACTGAGTCACACCACTGAGGCCTCTCCCTGGCCAGGCCAGCCGGTGCCACAGAGGACGCGAAGTCGCCATTCACCATGAGGAGGAAGAGGAGGAGGAGAAGGAACTGTGTCCCACCGAGGAGCAGCACACACACCTGGGTCTCAGGACCCCGCCCGGAGCGGCCTGGGGACGGGGCGCACTGTCGGCCGGTGCAGTGCAGCCCGCACGTGCTGTTGAAAACGACAAACAGCCGAGGCCGGTTTGGCTCAGTGGATAGAGCGTCGGCCTGCGGACTGAAAGGTCCCAGGTTCGATTCCGGTCGGGGGCATGTACCTTGGTGGCGGGCACGTCTCCACTGTGGGGCGTGCAGGAGGCGGCAGATCGATGTCTCTCTCTCATCGATGTTTCTGACTTTCTATCTCTCTCCCTTCCTCTCTGTAAAAAATCAATAAAATATATTTAAAAAAAAAAGAAAATGACAAACAGACAGACACACCGCTGGCTCACAGGGCGGCTGAAGCCGGCAGAGGAACACGGGGTGGATACGGAGAAGAGGCAAGAGATACCAGTGTGCGCGTGCACCTGGCTCGTATTGAAAGAGAAAACGCATGAACGTTAATGGAAAAGAGGCTCCTGGGGAAAGGGAAAGGGCTTCCAGCGAAGATTAAAGTAACACAGACACCTGGCTTCTTGGTCCGACTCTTCCATCAGCATCTCCGCGGCCCACACCCGGCGGCGGCAGGTGCCAGTCGCGATGTTGCCAGCTGCCGAGCTCTGCGCTGTGCTCTCCCGTCGAAGTGCATCCCCGTGTGTCTCCTGCGAGGTGGCCAGAGAGTCCCCAGGCTGCCGCCGGGACGGAACACGGGGGTCCCCGGTACCCTAGAGCAGAAGCGATGCTCTGGAAACCAGCAGATGCTCCGTCACGGGGAAGTGGAGTTTACCAGTACAGTGGTACCTCGAGATACGAGTTTAATGCGTTCCGTCACCTTGAGGCGTGGGAAACGATGAGACGCTCGCGTCGCGGTAAATGGGTGGGTCGTGTGCGGCCAGCCGATCCTCGCGATGACTCCTATCTCAACTGTTGCTCGTATTTCAAAGCAAAAACAGCTCACTCGATGGCTCGTATCTCAGAAATCTCGTAGGTTAGGGCACTCGTATCTCGAGGTGCCACTGTACTGTGTCCTCTCCTCGCTGATGGGCATGAAGGTGTTCACAGGTACTTCCTCCTCGCGTGGTCCCGAGCTCCGCCAGCCCGAGTTGTTCCAGAAGCTGCCGCCGCCGCCGCCACCGCCGCCGCCGCACAGCCAGACAGAGCATGGGGATGGGTGGCCTTCGCACCGGCCAGGAGCCGGGAGCTGCCCCTGAGGTTGTACATGAGCTCGATTGCTCAGCGCGGGTTGGAAGAGGCAAGCCTGACGCAGCCGGGGTTAGACCTGCGCGTCGAAAGCAGCATCAACGTGAGCAAAGCCGGAGGCGTGGCCATCGGAGGCCCGGACACACGCAGCCTCCGGGGCTTCGGGCAAAACCCCGGACGGCAGACCAGGCCGGGAAGAGGCAGTTCCTGGGGGAGGCAGGCACCTCGTCCGGCCAGAGGGCCATGAAGAAAAGCAAGGCCCTCCCAGCTGACTGGCAGCCAGCACTCAGGCACCACCCTCCCCACTCCCCCTGCCCCCGGAGACACAGCTCTGCCTCCTCCCGCACCAGACAGCCTCAGGTCCAATGAGCGCCTTCCTCTCTTCCCAGGAGAAGCGGCCTGAACACATTTTTTAAATATTCTGGACGGGGTGGGCGCCATCGGACAATTGCGGTCGAAACCCTGGTGACCCCAGGGGATAAGCCAGAGGCCTCCGTAGAGAGTCCCCTGTTCGGGCCACACGGAATGTCCTCCGCTAAACCCTTCCTGCTTGGGGATTTGAACAAGTACCAGCCGCAGGCCCACGTAAGCGGCTCTGTAATCCGGTAACCGGGTCCAGAGCTGCGTCTGGAATCCAGGTTCCTGGGAGTGAGAGAGGCCTAATCAGCTGCAGCGAATACCATGGGCACAAATCGCCACCGCGAGGTAAGCCTCTTACAGCCCGGGGACAGCCCATAATCTGGCGTAATGGCTCATCTTATCCACAATGGCCTCCCTCTCATTAGACACAGTCGCCCTACATGAGACGTGGCCGAAGCCCCCGCGTGCGTGGTGCCGGGAGACAGCCAGAGTGGGAACGCGTTAAACGGGAGGAGGACAGGTGCTCCAAGAAAGCATGCCCTGGACTTCTACCCAGACTCCCTCACAGCGGACGCGCTGATTGGCTGAAGGGCTTAATTCGGGCACATTTTCTCTGTGACTCCTTTGTAAATCCTCTAGAGCAGCGGTTCTCAACCTGTGGGTCTCGACCCCTTTGGGGGTCGAACGACCCTTTCACAGGGGTCGCCTAAGACTATTGGAAAACACCTATTTCCCATGGTCTTAGGAACCAACACACCGCTCCTCGGTGTCGCAATGTGTAGCCATGTCGTTTACTGTTGTCCTATGAAGACTGTTGCCCATGCTATACCACGATTCAAGACAAAATTTCATTTATTTATCATTAGAAATAAATATCTCACAATATATAATTACATGTTCTTTTTGTGATGAATCCCTATGCTTTAATGATGTTCCATTTGTAACAACGAAAATACATCCTGCCTATCAGATATTTACACGACAGTTCATCACAGTAGCAAAATGACAGTGATGAAGTAGCCACGGAAATCATGTTATGGATGGGGGTCACCACCCCGTGAGGAGCTATCTTAAAGGGTCACGGCATTAGGAAGGTTGAGAACCGCTGTCTTAGTGTTTTTAGCAAACAGTGAACTCCAGGCTGTGCATCCCATTGTCGCAGACCTCCTAACACCCATTTCCAGATCCAGGATACCCGGCAGAACATGAGGCCGCCATCAAAATCAGTGCCGCGTGGAGTCGCCTTTGCTGAATCACGTCTTCTTGTCACCACATCAATCAGTCACTGCCATTCCCTGGAGAATAAGACGCTGTGAAAAGCTGGGCTTTCCTGGAGGCCGTGAGCGAGCCCCTCTTCCCCCCCAAGCGCTGAGGCAACTGAGAAAGGAGCAAACAAGGCGACAGGTGGGAAGCCAACGTCACCTCTTCTGATGACAGACCAGCCTGGGAGAATGTTCCAGAACGACGTAGCTCCGTTCACAGAATCGAGAGGCGCGTCTCGCCGGTAGCAGGCGCCCTTCCCCTTGGGTGCATGGCACTGGGAGGTCTCACAGAAGAGCCGGTTGTAGGCCCGGGGGCCAAGAAGAGCCCGTGTCCCAGCAGGTGGCTTCGTCTGGGCAGAGGGAGGCTCAGCTGTGCTGCTCCAGCCAGGATGTGCTACTCCTGGCGGGATCTGCTCCCCAAGAACTCACACAGGAAGGGAGGAAGGGGGGAGGGGCTCTGTAAGAAAGCATCCTCTACTAGGAAGGAGGCTGCAGGATTCAGGGACAAAAGCTTTTCTTCCCAGACCCTCAAAGTCACCCCGTGCCCCTGAAGGCTGCTGTTGAGGCTTCCGTGTGGTGCTGCATTGTACGTCATTCTTTATGAAAACCTCTGAACGTGTTTCACCTGATGTGAGCCCCAGATCAGTCCATATACAGTGTTACCTCGAGATACAAGTGCCCTATTGTACAAGATTTTTGAGATATGAGCCATCGAGCGAGCGATTTTTGCTTTGAAATACGAGCAACATTTGAGATACGAGTAATAGCGAGGATCGGCCGGCTGCACACGATCCACCAGTTTACCGTGACTCGAGCGTCTCATAGTTTCCCACGCCTCAAGGTTACGGAACGAATTAAACTCGTGTCTCGAGGTACCACTGTATATACACACCTATGTACAGTGAATGGCCAGATGATCATGATCTCTGAATGCATAATCATCTGGCCACTCAGTCTATATACATATATCCTAGAGGCCCGGTGCATGAATGCATGCATGGGTGGGGTCTGGCCAGCCTAGCCAGCGGGAGGGAACAAAGGCAGTTGGCCGGCCTGCCTGCTGGTCAAACTCCTGGTCAAGGGGACAATTTGCATATTAGCCTTTTATTCTATAGGATGTACATGGAGTGGCCAGATTATTGTGCGTTCAGAGACCATCCTCATCTGGCCACTCCGTGTATATGGGCTATGTAATAGATTCAGGCCTTCCTCACACACCTGTTGAATATTCTCCTCGTCTGCAACTTATTTCCATCTCCCTCTCTCTTCTCCCCTCCCCTCCCCTCCTCTGCCTTTTCCTCCTCTTCCTGTTTTTTCTCCTCCTCCTCCTCCTCTGTCTGCTTCTGCTCCATCTCTTTTCTCCTCTTCTTGCCCTCCTCCCTGGCCTCCTCCTCTTTTTTTTTCTTGTAGTTGGCTGTTGCCATCATCACATCCCCAAGTCTCACATCCTATCCACCCCTGAAAGCCACCTGGAATGTTTTCATAATGAGGGGAGATGCTAAATAAATAAATACCGGCTTTACCTCATCAAGAGAAGATTCCCTGACAGGCAGTCCATCAAGGAGACGTTTCCCACGTACCACAGCGCGCTTCAGCTCAGGAGTTCCGACCGTCCGTCAAAATCAAAGCACAACACTGAGCTTTGCTCTCCACACCGTCCTCTGACCATCCGTCGCTCTCCGTTCCCGCTCCCAAGGCGCAGGGGTCCAAGAGTAACTCCGCAGAATAGACAGATACCTTTCGGGGATTTGCACCTGAGAGTCTACAGTAATGGTTCTCCACCTTCCTAAGGCCGCGACCCTTGCATACAGTTCCTCATGTGGTGGTGACCCCCAACCATGAAATGTTGCTCCTGTGATGCATCATGATGTAAATATCTGCATTTTCTGATGGTCTTAGGCGACCCCTGTGAAAGGGTCGTTCGATCCCCAAAGGGGTCGAGACCCACAGGTTGAGAACCGCTGGTCTACAGGAATCTCCAAGACAACATATTTTCCAAGGAAGTGCCGGTCTCCCTTTGAACTCTTTCCCCGTAAAATTCCTTTTTCACAGGAACATCTTTGCCCTGCCACCTCCATAAACTGTAGGCATCACCAGTTTGTCAAAATACCACAAAATACACCCTGAAACGAGCGCCTCTGGACCTGTCAGCAAATGAAGATGGCGTTTGAGAGCACGCAGGGAGCCTGCCTGGCTGGTGTGTGTGTGTCAGTGGTGAGCAGGGACCTCGGAGCTACTCCCGGTCCAATTCCCGGTCCATGGGGGCTGTGCCGGAGGCAGCGCACACGTGATTCTCTCCCACCATTGACGTGCCTCTCCCTCGCCCTCTCCCTTCCTCTCTGAAACCAATTCCAATACTTTCTTGAAAGCGTGCGCGGAGCCAGCGTCTGTAACGTGGCCGAGCAGCGACCCACGCTCCAGGGAAGCAAGCGTGACTCACGGGATCCAAAACCGCTCTTTGCCCAGCCTTCCACGTGAGGAAAGGGGACGATTTGAGAAAAAGGACAACACGGAGGGAGGAATACCTTTCTTAGTCCTTCCTTCATGGGGCCTTCCACCTTTTCCTCCTTTTTAGTTGTGGTTGTTTTTTCTTGAAAACTCGGTTTATTATCCATTTATTTTGAAAGGCGCTTTCTGGCGAGTCATGCAAACGGGAGGTGTTCACCATCGCCCCCGTGAAAACTCCGTTCGGTCTCCCCCCCCAGCCCCAAGCATGCCCCGGGCCTTGGTCTTCCCTGGCGCCTGTGTTTGCGCGCCTGCCGAGTCTGCGGGGAAGTCGATGAGACAAGAGCAGAGAAAGGCAATCACCTAATTGATGGAGCCGAGGACCTGGCTCCCCCCACACCCCGCGGGAAGTCTGAAGCTCAGAGAGACATTCCATCTTTCCAACCTGGACGCCCGCAGAGACGGATGGAGACAGATGGCTTCCCCCAGAGCCAGCTACTTCCCCTGACGAAGGATCTCGGGGAGTCGCAGCTGTACGCAACGGTGACCTTTGACATCCCACGCAGGGTGCGGGGA
Source organism: Lasiurus cinereus (assembly GCA_011751065.1). NCBI lineage: Eukaryota > Metazoa > Chordata > Mammalia > Chiroptera > Vespertilionidae > Lasiurus > Lasiurus cinereus. The sequence continues at coordinate 823,669 of JAAGEH010000152.1, forward strand.
GAGCGGGGGACAGTGTGTGGGCACAGCTGCATCTCGGATAGGATCGCCGAGAGAGCCAACGGGGTCCGTTTTGTTTGTTGGTTTAAATTCTGCGTCCCATCAGCTTTGACAGCAAAGACTGGGCGTGTGACAGACGCACTCACGTGCTCCCACCGAGAGACGCCGCAGCCCGGCCGGCCATGCCAGCACCCAATGCCGCCCGCCGGTTACCACACACCCTGCCCCCGGCCACGCCACGCCCTGCATTGTAAGCCCCATACGTCAGGAACACGCGCTCGGTGGACAGCGGAAGGCATGCGATGAGGGTACAGCGGTACCTCGAGATACGAGTGCCCTCACCTACGAGATTTTTGAGATACGAGCCATCGAGCGAGCGATTTTTGCTTTGAAATACGAGCAACAGTTGAGATAGGAGTCATCGGGCGGATCGGCCGGCTGCACACGACCCACCCGTTTACGGCGACTCGAGCGTCTCATCGTTTCCCACGCCTCGAGGTGACGGAACAAATTAAACTCGTATCTCGAGGCGCCGCTGTATCTGCTCACCCAGGAGCCGCCTGGGCCTGTGGGGGCCGGGGAACGGAGGAGACGCTGTTTGCCGGCGGCTGGGTAAGCGTGCCAGGGGCGGTGATAAATGGAAAGTGCAAAAGGAGGCTCTTATCTCTGGGAGGGTAACAGGCGCTTGACAACGGCTCCTACATCCTCCGTGCAGATAAGGGGGTGCAGCCAGGGCCCCGGAATCTTACGCTGCACGCGTCTGCCTCTTTCTCGGTGAAGACTGGTTCGGCGAGTCCAGATGCCACAGACCGACATTCAAAGCACGGGTAGGGGAGAAGGCGGCGGCGGTGACAGGGATGCGGTCATTGTGGGAGGACCGAGAAGGCCGGGAGAAAGCTGGTGCGTTAATGGTCCCAACTGATTTAAAAAATCAGAGTAAGAATTAACCTGCGTGGTCAACTCCCATCAAGGCCGAACACATGCATCCCTCCCCTGGTGGACGAGATTTTTTTTTTTTAATATATTTTATTGATTGTTTACCGAGAGGAAGGGAGAGAGATAGAGAGTCAGAAACATTGACGAGAGAGAGAGACATCGATCAGCCGCCTCCTGCACTCCCCACAGTGGAGATGTGCCCGCAAGCAAGGTCCATGCCCCCGACCGGAATCGAACCCGGGACCTTTCAGTCCGCAGGCCGACGCTCTATCCACTGAGCCACGCCAGTCTTGGCAGGTGGACAAGATTTTAATGTGAAATAAAACACAAAAGCTAAAGGGACACGTGGCAAGTTCGAGGTGATTACCATCCCGCTCCTTCGAGGGTCGATAATGAGTGAAGCAATGAAACTGAAATGATTTGTCCAATGAAACACAGGAGAGAGAAGACAGTGTCACCGGGCCATGTTCTCATCCACGGGACCCATCAAACTATCCGCGGTCTCCCTTGCCTAGAAAACAGGAAGTGTCGTGTAACGGATGTAAACCTGGGCTCTGTGAAACGCAGGTAATGAGAAATGACGGGCCATTGCCATGGAAGGCACACTAAGTACACTTCTCCTGGGCACGCCCACCGTGCTCCGTGATGCCACCCGTCTTGGCCTCGCCTCTGCCAGCAGGCAGCCTCCTCTGCCCATGTCCTGAGCACTTCACGGGAGCACCCTGCCTATCCCGGAGGGCAGAGGGGTCCGTCCAGCCTCGCAGCCTCTCCTGACACTGGTTTGCGCAGAGATCAGATCTAAGCTGCCTTCTAAGGAGCTAAGTTACCAAGCGCATTAAGTTAGACTCTCCCGTTCCTAAATTCCACGGAGGACTGCTGGCTGTAAGCACCCCCACATTCTCCGGAGAAATTCTCGCCAACGCAAACAGGCCACGTACAAGATGGGAGGCTCTGAGGGGTTCTCCGGGCTGTGGAAGGACCCTGGGCAGCAAGGGCCACGACGGAGGACTCTCTTGGAGTCTTCAGGAGTTTTCCCACAGGCTTTCCACTTTGTGAAAGGGTGAATCTGGAGTGGGGAAACCTGTATGCGCCCTCTGCCCCCATCCAGGGAGAAGGAAAGGCGGGCACCACCATCAAGATGGAGGAACTGGTTTTGCCCATTCAAGGCACAGAAAGAAGGCAGCCACTGCCGGACATGGGGACACCCTGAAACGGTAAGGTGTTAAACAGCGGCCATGAGTGTGGCTCACCGGTCTCTGAGTCAGAGATGTGGTCTCCCACTGGCCTCCCTCTGGCGTCAGAGGTCAGCGGCCGGGTCGGCGGTGGAGGGGAGGGATGGCGGTGGGCACTTCCAGATGCTGGGCTGCCCCACTGCGATGGCACGTCGCTGCCCCACGGGCTCTCCCATCCTCAGCAGGCAGCCTCGTGGTGGCTGGCCATGACCCAGGATGTGAGGTGAGGCATGCGAGGCCTGCTGATCCCGGGATGGGGGACAGACCGGCTCAGTTCTGCCGCATTTCTTTCAGCAAACGAGGCCAGATTGGTGATCTAGAGAAATAAACATGGGAGAAGATTCAGAGGCATATTTGCCAGGAGCCACAGGCCCAGGAAAGGCACTGTCGGGCTACCCTTGCCACAGACACCCTGTCGGTGGTGCCGAGAAGGCAGTGAGACGGCTGGGCAGGGCCAGAGGGACGAGCTGGCCACGGGAAGGGGACGGAGTCCTTTCTCCAGGTGCAGCATGCGCCGTGGACGCTCGTGTAAAATATTACTTAGGGATCCTGCATGGCGAACAGGTTGCAAAGGGAAGGAGCAGACGCAGAGGGGTCTTTCAAACGTAATTGCAGTCACACAGGCAATATGTGGCGGCGTCGTGGATGAGCAGCTGGGGAGCTGGAGAAATTCAATTAAACCGGCCGGAGTCTCCGAAGAGCCAGCCAGGCCGGGGGAGAGTCCTCATGTGGACAGTGTCTCAAAGAGACCAACCCCTAGAAAGACGCCCCCCCACCCCAGGACAGGTCAGGGAAGGCTGAAGACCCCCTCTGAGGGCCACTCCACACGCCAGGACGGGCTCCCTTATCTGGGGTTGACCAGATGCCCCTCCCGCCCGTTCCTCTCGCTGTCATCACGCCCGTGAGGGTTCCTGGCACGTTGTGTGCGCCGCGATCAAGCCCAGACTCAGATTGCTCGGCCGTCTGCTTGGAAACGGTCCCTGCATGATTGATGCCAGCCCACCACAAGGGGAATTCAAAGTCAGGGTCCCTCTGGGGCACAAGTAGAAGTCTGAGGGTCAAAGACGTTCTTCGAACGTGGGCAGGTCCTTTGAGACCCGTAACCACCAGATCTGCTCTGCCCAGCTTCCCACCGGGTGGCGGGAGGGAGGCTCGGGAAATAATATACCTGTACCGGTTTCCAGCGAAGGGCAGCCTTTGGGGCTTCATCCCTTCCTCTTCTGGCCTTCTTTTGCAATCAGCTCGTCGTTCCTTGGAATCTAAGGAACCTGTGGGTCGCGACCTGTTTTCGGATGGTCTTGGGCTCTACAGCAGTGACCCACAGGTGGAGAACCACGAGCAGGGTCGCCGAAGACTAACAGAAAACACAGATATTAACATGACGATTCAACCACCACAGGAGGAACTGCGTTAAATGGTTGCGGCCTTGGAAAGGTGGAGAACCGCTGCTTGAGTTGGATTGATTCCACATGGACTGTTTTTCTCTGTGAGAAACCAGCTGGCCCGTGTCAGATGCAGGCTGCCTCACCAGGGTTATGTTAGTCCACGTTCTGTACCCAAATAGTTGACCCCCTTGAAAAGGAAAAAAAAATGATGAGAAAAACATATCAGGGTCCCGGGCACATTTTTCTGATTTGTTCATAAAAAAAACCCAGTCACCCTGATGGCTCTCCCTTTTCCCCACCCCCTGCTTCTCCTTCGCCTGTATTTTTTTTCCCCATAGTCCTCATCATTTCATAACAAATTACAATTTGAGACTATCATGCTTTTATGGCTTTCTGTCTTCCAACCTCCACCGATTCCACCGGAATATAAACTCCCGAGCGCAGGAGTCTTTGTCTGCCTTTCTCCCCGATGAATCACAAGTGGAACACAGTTGGTGCTCCATCAAGCGGTTGTCAAGTGAATGAATTGGATTCCTCCCAACAGGCAGGCAGCATGGAGGCGCGCGAGGATGCAGACCAACTCAGGCCCCCGTCCGTGTTCTCTTCTCCCCGGGAAGTGGGGAGGCGGGTCTGCGGGCTTCAGCTGTCTCCCAGGAATCTGTGGGCGATTCGTTCTCCCTGGAGTGACCATCGATGCCGTCGCTTTCTGAAAACTGCAGTTTCTATTCTTCCACCTCAGCTCCTCACTCATCCCCGGCGTCTCCTTCTCTGCCACCTCTTAATCCTCACCCTGGGGGCCTGGCTTGGATGCCTCGCTAAAGGCCATCTGGGTGGGGAGAAGTCGCACAGCCTCTGAGCTCCCCGCCCTCACCGCTCTGTCCCCAACGTCACTGCCCCCCCCCCGCCCCTGACACCGAGCACCAGTGCCAGAGGCCACGTCGCATGCACGGCGGGGCTTGTGCCAGAAAACAGCACCCCTGCACCTGGCCATACTCCGGGAACCCAGCTCCAGCGACCGGGCGGAAAGGGGTTCGCTCCACGGGGGAGCCTGCTCTCCCAGAGCAGGTACCAGGCTCGGCAAAGACGTCTGAGCGAAAACCCCTTTCTGAGCGAGTCTGCACGTGACGGGGGCTCAGCATCGCCCCGGCGCCGAAAGGTCAGGGTTCACGTCCCCATCCGGGCACAGGCCAAGGCTGGGGTTGGGGCACAGGCCGGGGGCAGCCGCTGGGCGCGTTCCTCTCACCCTGCTGTTCCTCTCACCCCGCTGTTCCTCGTGCTCTCCCCGCCTCATTCTCCAAACCAGTGAAGACGCATCCTCTGGTTCAGTGGTTCTCAACCTTCCTAAGGCCGCGACCCTTTAAGACAGCTCCCCATGGGGTGGTGACCCCCAACCATACAATTATTTCCGTGGCTCCTTCCTCTCTGTCGTTTTGCTACTGTTGTGAATCGTCATGTAAATATCTGTGTTTTCCGATGGTCTTAGGCGGCCCCTGTGGTGGGGTTGATGGACCCCCCAAGGGGTCGCGACCCACCGGTTGAGAACCGCTGCTCTGGTTAAAGAGAACACAGCTGCCTCTCCTCCCCTCCTCCCCCCGACGGCCCTCGGGGTGAGGATACCTCTCCTGGAGCGCATCCTGCCATCTCCTTGGAGCTTCGTCAGCCTTCAATGTCACTGTGTGGCCTCCGTCCCCTCTGCCCGCGGGAGGTGGGGAGGCTGCGGGCGGCACATGGCGGCCGGTCTCTGAGCCCGTTCGGGCCGGACAGAGGCAGCGCCTGAGGGAGCGGTGCGGGCAGAAATGGTCCCCGTGGGGCGCTGGGATAGCACACAGCCTGACTGTGAGGCCGTGTTCCGGGCGTGACCAGCCGGGGTGGGGCTGGACAGAGGGAGGGGGCAGAGAGGCCGGCCACAGGCACCACCAGGACGTCGCCTCTGAGCACCACGCGGCCTGGCCGGTTTGACCGGCTCTGTCTCTGCGCACTGAAGCCACCTCCGGCTCCTAAGGATGGGGCCGCTCTGTCCGTCCACGGGAATCCGCTCCCGCCTCCTCCCCGCCTCTGCACAGGCCCCTGAGCAGGCGACCTCCTGCCGGCCACCCCCCCCACCCCCCCCGTGCCAGGGAAGGGCCGGTCCTCGCTGCCGCCCACCAGCGGCCTCTCCCACAGGCAGAGGGCCTCCCGCCACCTTCCCTCCCTCTGTGCGCCCGACATGTCTGCACCCCTGGCCACGGGGAGAGGCTCTGCGTGGCCCCACACTGCCACCTGCTGGCGCCCGGCCGCCTGCCGAGGTCCGGGCCCAGCCCGGTTCTCTCTGGTCACAGAGTTTCCGGTGGTGGGTCCGCTCCCAACCTCAGCAGGTGGCCGAGCACCCAGTGGGAGCACCCTCAGCCCCCCGCCCCGGGGGAATCGGGGCCTGGCCCCGGGGTGCGGTCCACGAGGTGAGGGGGGCCCTGCCCGTCGCCCGGAGGCCCTTGGCCCGGCCTGGCGCTGCCTCCTGGTGCGGCCCCGCACTGTCCCCGCGGAGCGGACCCGGACGGAGCCTCTCAGTCGCCGGCAAGCAATGCTGGTCCACGGGCGCCGCATCCCGGCCTCAGACAGGAGGCCACGGACGGGCCGGGTTCGGGGGCGTTTCTGGAACCACCGCCCCGTGAGCCCGAGCCCACGCCCTGCCGCCCGGGGCCGGAGCCCGGTCACTGGGGACAGAGAGCGCCGGACAGGCCCCTCGTGCTGAAGAGTGTGTGTGTGAGCGTGTGTGTGTATGTGTGAGCATGTGTGAGCATGTGTGTGAGCATGTATGTGAGAGCATGTGAGCATTGTGAGCATGTGAGAGTTTGTGAGCTTATGTGTGTGTGCATGTGTGTTTGTGAGCACATGTGAGCATGTGTGTGGGTGTGTGAGTGTATGTGTGAGCATATATGTGAGCGTGTTTATGTGAGCATTGAGTGTGTGTATGTGAGCATGTGAGTTTGTGTGTGAGCTTGTGTATGTGAGCATGTGAGTTTGTGAGCTTATGTGTGTGTGACACACACTCACACACACACTCACACATGCTTGCGTGAACACACACGTGCACACACACATGCTCGAGTGGACACACACATGCTCATACACACACACTCACACACACACTCACGCATGCTTGTGTGAGCACACACACGTGCACACACACACATGCTCAAGTGGACACACACACACATGCTCACACACTCACACACACAGCACCCCGGCTACGTGTCTCGCACACATTCACGTCTGTGCTCAGAGGCGGCGCCACTGCGTTCTGAGGCGCGGCCTGGCCTCCGGGCAGGGGCTGGTCGGCTCCGCGTCGGCTCCGGCTCCCGAAGGTCGGCAGCCGCAGGCACCCACGCAGCCCGGGCTGTGGCGGGGGGGGGGGCAGAGGGGCGCTCTTCCTGCCCGAGGCGGGACAGTCCCGCTGACCCTCACTCACACAGCGCTCGCTGCTCGAGTCGGACCTGCCGCACCCGCAGCCCGTCCATCCAGGGGCGGCTCGCCCAGTGGCTTCTCGGGGCGAAGGGCAACCCTGAGAGGCCCGACCTCGGACCGGGGCCCTGGCTCGGCCGTCTCTGGCTCCGCCCGGGAATGTCTCGGGGAGAAGCCGGGGGCAGGCAGGCTCGGCCTGGACGGCCCACGTCCTGGGCCCACCCGTCCCTTCCTCTCCGGACACGTCCCCCCAGAGGCGCTCCCTCCGAACCCTCGGAAGCAGGAGCTGCGGCTCCCTCCCCGCCCGCCCCCCGCCCTCCAGGAAAACCCGTTCTGTCCGCCTGGGGCCGCCCCAGCACAGGGACCGCGCGGCCTCCCACGGAAGAGAGACGCAGGTCGACTGGGGGCCCTGGGCCCGTTCTGACACGCAGGTGCCCGACGGTCACCGCCTTCCCGCTCCGCCTGCCCCTTCGCTGCGCCCCCATGTGCTGGGCCTGTCAGGAGCTCACATGAGCAGCCAATGACCCCCCTCTCTCTCCCCCCTGCGCCTCTCAGAGGTGCCGGCTTCACCCGCCCCCTCTGGCTGCAGCCGCAAGGTCCACTGTCTCCCCGCTGACCCCCAGTAACGAACGCGCTCAGACTTGGAGGTGAGGAAAAGGTACCCGTTGAGCAGGGCTCTGCACAGGCGCTTCACAGGGCGGAGGGGGGAGGGAGGGGAGCTGGCTGACCCGCACCCGCCTGCAGCCTGGGCCCCAGGAGTCTGCGTCCGAAGGTCGAAGGTCGAAGGTCAGCACTCACCTTCAGAGCGATGTCTGCAAGTGATGGTGCTCACCTGTCACAGACAGCTGCTCCGCCACCGTGTGGCTAACACAGCACACAACCCCCTGTTCCTGGGGGCGCCCGAAACCCCATCCCAGACGGAAGGTTCCAGAAAACTGAGCTGGGAGAGAAGATGGCGGGCCACCACCTCGGCCCAACTTCGACCGCCCCCATGGGTGTGTATGGAACAATGTGAAACCGCAATCAAAATTCACACCTCCTGGCTGGTGTGGCTCAGTGGATAGAGTGTTGGCCTGTGGACGGAAGGGTCCTGGGTTCGATTCCAGCCAAGGACTCAGGCCTGGCTGGTGGGCTCGATCCCCAGGAGGGGGTGAGCAGGAGGCAGCCAATCCATGATTCTCATCCTTGATGTTTCTATCCCTCTCCCTTCCTCTCTCAAATCAATAAAAACATATTTTAAAAAAATTCATGCCAAAACCGGTTTGGCTCAGTGGATAGAGCGTCGGCCTGCAGACTGGAAGGTCCCAGGTTCGATTCCAGTCAAGGGCATGTACCTTGGTGGCGGGCACATCCCCAGTAGGGGGTGTGCAGGAGGCGGCTGATCGATATTTCTTTCTCGTTGATGTTTCTAATTCTCTATCCCTCTCCCTTCCTCTCTCAAATCAATAAAAATATATTTTTAAAAAATCCATGAGGAGCGTTTTGCTAAACAAATTTATTGAGTCACGTATTTTGAATTCACAGTTCAATGAGTTTTGACCAACGTAGGCAAAATGTTACTGTCACCCCAACTGACACAAATTTCCAACCCCCCAAAGTACCCCTGGCGGCTCTGTGCAAACCAGCACCCCTGGCGGCCCTGAGCACCCCCTGCTGCCTGCCGGGGAGCCGGGCCAGGGTTCCCACTACACTGGGCCAGACGTGCCGGTTCTGTTTCCAGCTTCATCAAGGTCACAGGTACGAGGAACTGAAGGTCACAGGTACCAGTAACTGAAGGTCGCGGGTACAACCGGAGAGCATGCATCAGCTGGAAACACCACGTTCGCTCACAGTCCCACGTGTCTCTTGACCCTGCTTTGCCCTTTTGCAAGTGTTCTGGAAGATTCCCTTTTCCCTGTACGTTTTACACTTCCCGTGGCTGCTCTGGAGCTTGTGGGACGTATCATGATGTCATCATGGTCCACCTTCACCACCTCTCCTACCACCTCACTCTCAGGGTAAACACTTTAAATGCTTCCATTTCCCCCTCTCCGCTCTGTGCTCTTGTTTCTTAGAATGTTGCACATGCCATCAACTCTTTATCTGTGCTTTAAAAATCAGTAATTTTAAAATAAAAACCAATGCTTTTTTTTATTTGCAAAGATGCTTACTATTCCCAGTGTTCTCCTGAGTAGATCCAAATGTTAATACAGGGTCACTTTCTTTGACCTAAAAATGTCCTTCAACATTCCTTGTATTTCAGCTCATCAGACAACTACTATCCTCAGCTATTTTTGTCTGAAAACAAATTCTCCAGAAATATTTTTTAATATATTTTATTGATTTTTTACAGAGAGGAAGGGAGAGAGATACAGAGTTAGAAACATCGACGAGAGAGAGAGAGACATCGATCAGCCGCCTCCTGCACGCCCCACAGTGGGGATGTGCCCGCAACCAGGATACATGCCCCTGACCGGAATCAAACCCGGGACCCTTCAGTCCACAGGCCGACGCTCTATCCACTGAGCCACACCGGTTTTGGCCAGAAATATTTCTTTATGGAGATACTAGATTGGCGGGGTTTTTGCAGGCCGCGCCCCCAGCATTGTCAGCATTTTAAGATTGCCCACTGTCTTCTGCCTCTCAGAATTTCTATTGATCAGTCTATTGACCAGGATTTCTGTTGATCAGTTTTGGTGGCGGTTCGTATGTCTTTTTTCTTGCCGCTTCTTACTAGATTTTCTTTCCATAACTTATTTTAAGCAACTTCATTATGATGTGCCTTTTCTAATCTTTTTTTCCTCCTACCTCCTTAAATATGTGTTTGCAGTTTTCATCAAACTTGATGGTTTTTTACCGTTACATCCTCAATAAATATATATAATAACTATCCTTTCTTCCATTATGTCTTCTGGCGCTCCAATGCCATGTGTGTTAGATTACTTGAATTTCCGCATGTCGTCGAGGTTCTATTACATTTTCCAGGTTTTCTCTCTCTCTCTGTGCTTCAGTTTGAATATTTCTGTGTCTCTGTCTTCGCGTTCACAGGGGCTTGCTTTTCTCTGTGACGCTGTCATCCCGTCCATGGTGGTGACGTTTCTTAACCTTAGAGGTGACCCTGGGTCCCCGGTGTTTTATTCCTTCCTCCGTGAGTTTGTTTTCTTCGATTCCATGGGCACGTGCACACTCCTCCCCCAGCTCCGTGGAGGTTCCTGTCATCCCTGGGCCTCCGGGCGTTGCTGGGATTCAGGCTGAGACAGGTCACCGCCTTCTCTCCAGCACAACCTCCCGCAGGCTGGTCAGAGCGGAGCGCCCTGGGCCAGGCTTGCGGTTCTCTGCAGCTATGACTTCACCAGGGCCTGGGGGAGCCTAGAAGACAAGTTCTCTAGAACCTTCCCAGTGCAGGCTCCCGTCTTTAGCTGAAAGTCTTTTTAAATATATTGTTTATTTATTTTTATTTTTTTTACAGAGAGGAAGGAAGAGGGACAGAGAGTTAGAAACATCAACAAGAGAGAAACATTGATCAGCTGCCTCCTGCACACCCCCTACTGGGGATGTGCCCTTGACCGGAATCGAACCTGGGACCTTTCAGTCCGCAGGCCGTCGCTCTCTCCACTGAGCCACACCGGTTTCAGCTAGGCTGAAAGTCTTGATCCTAAAAATACACACGTTCCTACAATTGTAATGTTGACCCCACGGCCTATTCCGCCAGGGACTTCACAGCCAACATTTCCAGACATCCCCATGGCTTCAATGACAAGATGATGTGTACAAGATGCTTACTTGAATCTGTGTGTGTGTGTTTTTAATGCATTTCCGTACTTCGTGGATCAGTAAGAAACAGAGAAAAGTGGCTCTGGAGGCGGACCTGACCGAGGAGACGCAGAAAGCGACGAGCAGACTGAGCTTCCCATCTCCTCGGCACCACCTCACTGAGTGTGTTTTTTGTCTTTTTTTTTAATTGATTTTTTTACAGAGAGGAAGGGAGAGAGATAGAAAGTCAGAAACATCGATGAGAGAGAGACATCGATCAGCCGCCTCCTGCATGCCCCCCAGTCGAGATGTGCCCACCACCAAGGTACATGCCCCCGACCGGAATGGAACCCGGAACCTTTCAGTCCGCAGGCTGACGCTCTATCCACTGAGCCACACCGGTCTTAGCACACTGAGTGTGTTTTTGTTTTGGTTTTTTAAGACATCGGAAAGCCCCGGTTTGGGGGCCACTCCATCCAGGGGCCGACGCGACCGTGTGCACCTGCCGCAGTGCCACAGTGAGCTCTCCGTCCACGTAGACGCACGCGGTGCGAGCTGGTTCTGTTTCCTGCTTCTTCGCGGAAGGCAATGCTCTCAAGCTTCATCAAGGTCACAGGCACGAGGAACTGAAGGTCGCGCGGTGCGAGCTCCCTGCGGGCGGTGCATGGTGGGGCGTGGCCCCGGTGACAGTCCGCAAAGCTCACACCCCAACCGGCGTTAGCCAGACGACGACATGCGGTTAAACGCCTGTTCGCGCTGACACCTGTCACCGGAAGACACGTGCGATCTCTACTGCCACAGAACCAGAGCTCTTACTCCCCTCAAACAGCCGAATGTACTTTCCCCTCCCCATGAAAGCAACACACACACTGAGGGCCAGTGCTCGAAACACGTTTACAGACGTACAGCTAACCGCACGCGCACGCGTGTCCATGTCCGGTGCTCGGGTGAGAGGCACGGTAATGGCACTGGGAGTTAAAAGGGACAGCGTGAGAGGCAGCCTCATTGTTTCCGCGTGGGCAGGCCCCTCAGTCTGTGAGGTGCGCCAGCTGCTCACAGTCATCGAGCTTGTCCATGTCCGAGAGCTTGTCTGTGTCTTTCAGGCCCACGTACTCTTTAATGAAGTCCCAGAGGTTCCTGAAAACACACGAGAAATAGGTGTCGTAGGTGAGCGGAAGGACACTGAGCATAAAAGCCACTTTCAGCATGAACCTCTGTTTCAGGGTGCGCTGACTTGTAACACGAGCTGAGTCTGTGCAACGCGCAACCTTTCACTTCAGAGAGCTCAGGCCCCGAACCGGCAGAGACCCTCCCCCTGCAGCGAGGAGAGGGCGGCAGCCGAGCAGATGCTATTCAGATGCCATCTCAGACCCACTGTTCTCTCTGCCAAGCCTGCGGGGGCGCCTGCCGGCTCTCTCTGTACTTCTCCGCTTTCTTTTCCTCTGGGGACTCCTACATGCCGTGAAGCCGGGATCCACCTGCTCCGGCACCTTCTCCCGGGACCCTCTGCCATGTGGACGGGGCGTGAAATGTTCTATCGGCCGGATCCTCTGCAGCCAAGATGGCCCTGGACGTGGTGCTGGCCACTGAGGTGGGCGGAGGGACGGGCTCTTCTTCCTCGAGGAAGCGAGCCTCCGAGGAGAGGCTGAGCGCCACTGCCCTCTCTCCCCGGCCACCTCCCGGGTTCACGGCCCAGCGCCCCAGGCAGCCATCCTGGGCGGCTCTGAGGTTAGAACCATACGCCGGGGAGACGCGGAGGAGAGATGGAAGAGCCCAGCCCATGTCCGAGAGGCCTCTGGCTGCCGATGCAAACGTGCCTTTCGTGTCTAAGTCGTCCGTGGTGTTTCTGTTGCTCCCGGCCTTACCAACTTATCGGACTTGAACCACATTACAAACTCTCAGGACTTTCGCTATATAAAGTCTTACCTTATGTGATAGATAATATAAACCAGGCATTTTATGCTTCAGTTAAAAGCTTTAGAGCAGTGGTTCTCAACCCTCCAAATGCCACGTCCCTTTCGCAATGAAAATAATTTTATGGTTGGGGGTCACCACAACATGAGGAACTGCATTAAAGGGGTGTGGCATTGAAATAATTTTATGGTTGGGGGTCACCACAACATGAGGAACTGCATTAGGGACGTGGCATTAGGAAGGTTGAGAACCACTGCTTTAGAGTAATGGATACATGGAGTTTTCAGAGATTTAATATCAATAAGCACCTATCATTGAGGGGAGGAAAGACACCACAGCCCCAAGACTCTTCCTGATCCCTGCCCATGAGAGTCAACCCTGACTCTTCAGGTTTTTCCAAAACATTAATTTTTATATAGATGATAAGATAGATAAGATAGGTAGATGATATAGATAGATACAGAGATAGATAATAAATAGATATAGAGATGATAGAGATAAAGATAGAGATAGATGATATAGATATGTATAGCTAAAAATAGATGATATAGATAGATATAGATGGTAGAGTTAAGTAGATGATAAATAAATAGGTAGACGATATGATATAGATGGGCATAGATAGAAATAGATGATAAATATAGATGATAAATAAATGATAAACAGATAGATGATATGATAGATATAGATAGGTATAGAAAGGAATAGATGATAGAGATATCAATAGATAGAGATAAATAGATGATAAATAAATAGACAGCCGAGACCAGTTTGGCTCAGTTGATAAGAGCGTCAGCCTGCGGACTGAGGGGTCCCGGGTTCGATTCTGGTCGGGGGCATGTACCTTGCTTGCGGGCACGTCTCCACTGTGGGGGGCGTGCAGGAGGCGGCTGATGGATGTCTCTCTCTCATCGATGTTTCTGACTCTCTATCTCTCTCCCTCCCTCTCTGTGAAAAATCAATAAAAGATATTTTAAAAAATAAATAAATAGATAGATGATATGATAGACATAGATATAGAAATAGATGATGATAGATGATAGATAGATAGATAGATAGATAGATAGATAGATAGATAGATAGAGATGATAGGTAAATAGGAGATATAGATGACAGACAGAGATGAGACAGATGCAGAGAGAGGCGGGTGGTTTAAATCTTGGGCTGATCATCCCTGAGCACAGGAGGCGGGGACATTTCTGTTGAAGGTTCAGACTCCTGAGTAGAAACACTTGGAAAGCAGGGCCCGGTCTAATCTGCCTTTAAACACACAGCGTGGCGTGCGGCGTGCGACGGGCCAGGGCTTTCGCCCGCGTCCGACTCACCGCTGCTCCTCCCCGGTCAGCCTGCTCTTGCCCAGGCACTGCTGCACCTGACCGTTGATATCCTGCGGGAATGAAAGGCACGGTCACGTGGGCGGCAGTGACCGTGCACCCCACAGCCTGCCAACGTCCAGGATCGGGGGCACGGCACTACGGCCTGCTGTATGTGACGTGTCGGAAACCAAATCTTGTTCTCACTGAATGGATGTAAACAGGAGGCCAGAAGGCTGGTCCACCTGGAAGCTCTGAAAGGTCAAAGCCAGCCACCCCCTCTCTCATGGAGACAATGAACATCCCCATCAAATCATCATGTCCATCCTGACGGATAAAGATCATCTACTTGTGACTAGAATGGCCTGCTTCAGGGCAAAAGGTGGATCCCAAACCTGAATAAAAGGGATGGCCAGGCCAAAGGAAGGGGGTAGTCCTTTCCACTAGAGGAAGGCTCCCACCTGGCCCCCCAATATCGCCAAATTGATGTTTTCTGGTCTCTCATTTCCTTTGCGTGCGGCCTCCTCCAGAACCCTAACCCTGAACCGGGAACCCTGCACCACAGGGGACGTGGAAAGAGGTTCCCACAGTAACGCACAAAGAGACGCACAGGACAGAAACAGAGCTGTGACCCACGCAGCGGGGCGTGGCTGGCAGGCGCTGGGGAAAGGTGGCTTGGAAGCTGTCCCAGGCGCCCGTCCATTATATTTCCCGCGACCAATCAGCTCCTTAAAAGCAGCTGCGAGGGGCGGGAGGGTCAGAGAAACAGGAAATCGGGGCAGACTGTTGAGAAAGATCGGTTACTACGTTAGCTGACACCTCTCTAATGCTGAGCTCCTAGCTGCATAGCCAGCCAAGCCTCGCATGACAGAAGGTTCTCGTTTAGGAAGCTAATGCGTGTTTGCTAATTTGATTTTGGACATAGTACAAGGAGGCACTGGAGGAAAACGGTTTATGGAAAAGTGCTGATTCACAAAAAAAAACTTACATGTATTTTCTTCTTTAAAATAACATTTGCTCTTTCTAATTTTATAGTTTCCGTCTGTGGGGAAAAAATGATTATAAGAGAAATATGTTTGGTTAATAATATAAATGAATGTACTCAATATAAAATAATATAACCAAATAGTTTCCCCATTTATGGGACAAAAGGTGTTATGCTGTTATTCTGATTTCAAACATACGAATGGCACACCACTGGAAACAGAAGAATGAGAAAGCATGACAGGGGGGTATGAAGTAAGACAGACAGAGCTCTCTGGGTAAGAAGCTTAGAGGTGGGGACTGGTGTTGGAAAAGACTAGAGAATTTTAGGGAAATTTCAGAATAGAAGACTCCCTCCCTTTTCAGAACTAATAATAGAATTTGTTAAGGTGACTGGACACAACATAAAAATACAAATATCCACAAGTCACACACATGCCAGCCATAACTGTTTATAAATTGTAATGTAACATTTGTTAAAGTTTTCATGCACAGTCGTAACAGATGCCATAAAGTCACAAAAAATAAACAAGAAATACTTAAAAGCAAGGCATAAAATTAAATTAACATAAAATGACTCGTGAGGGGAATGTTAACATTATAAAGCTGTCGCTTGGTCCCAAATCCTATACAATAAAAGCCTAATATGCAAAGTGTCCGGTCATCCGGTCATCCATTCAACCAATCAAAGTGTAATATGCTAATGATATGCAAAGGCCACTCAACTGCTCACTAAGATGTGCACTGACCACCAGACACATTGACCAGTCAACCTGTCTTTATGATGTACCTCACTGACCACCAGGGGGCAGACGCTCCGACCGGTAGGTTAGCTGGCTGCTGGGGTCCAGCCGATCGAGACTGAGCGAGATGGGCCTGACACACCCACAGACCCTCTCTGGCTGGCCAGCCTCCCGCGTCCCTGCCCTGCCCTCATCATGCACCGGTGGGGTCCCTCCGGCTGGCCTGTACCTTCTCCCAATCCGGGACCCCTCGGGGGATGTCAGAGAGCCATCCACAGGCCAGAGCGAGGGACCCCACTGGTGCATGAATTCGTGCCCCAGGCCTCTAGTGAATCTATAAATTCATTAGAAACCCAATCAGGATGCCAAGAGTACTATTACTGAGACTTAAAAATGTAGTTCATACGATGAATTACAATATCCAACCTAGCCGAAACCAGGGTGGCTCAGTGGATAGAGCGTCGGTCTGCAGACTGAAAAGCCTCGGGTTCGATTCTGATCAAGGGCATGGACCTTGGTGGCGAGCACATCCCTAGTAGGGGGCATGCAGGAGGCGGCTGATCGATGTCTCTCTCTCTCTCATCAATGTTTCTAACTCTCTATCCCTCTCCCTTCCTCTCTGTAAAAAATCAATATGATATATTTTAAAAAATAAATAAAATATCCAACCTAATTGTGAGCAAATCCTGATGAACAGGGCTTGTGAGGACTGGAAAAGGATTGGCAATACATCAGGGAGGCTGCAAGGTATATAATTAAGAGCCTGGGCTGCATTTAAATCCGTACCCCACTACCCACTCCCTGTGCCCCAAACCCAGTTACACAGTGTGTCTGTGCCTCAGTTCCCTCGCTGGGAAAAGGAGGTTAACAGCAGCAGCTGTCTCTTACTCTCGCTACGGGCTGCTGAAAACTAAACGAAATGCATTTTTAAATGTTCGCGGCAGTCTCTGGTGCACTGTGCATCGTTGATGCGTTTAGTTATCTTTCATTGGGTGGGAAACAATGTATTTCATATGCAGAGCCAGAAATCAATGACTTAATAGGACAATACATGCCATTTTATTTATCTGCCGTTATTTGAATTAAGGAGCCAAGTAAGTATAAATAATAAAAGACACAATATAAGTTCATGATATGGATTCATTATAGGGTATCTTCTATTTCATTGATTCAACCCATGGAAAGAGATGTTAATGGTGAAAGAAAAGTTTATGTGATTTTGGCATCGTGTCCATATTGTGTAAAGCTATAACTCTTTATTATTTTCAGCTTAAAAATTCAACTATAAATTAGAGTCTGTTCTCAGGACATTATTTAGTGTGGTGGTTTTTTTTTTAAGAAAAGAGAGAGGATTCTGAAGGAAAACACAGAAGGAGGTCTGAACAAATGATTTTAAGAGAGAAAGAGGGAGAAATCAAAGCAAGTTTGGACCACGACTGCCTTCCCACCTACTTTATATGCTGCTTAAAAGGAAGAAAAAGTGGTGCTCGCAAAATATATGTAACCATATAACCAGGGTAAGAAAGAATAATCCCATCCTATCTAATAAAAGAGTAATATGTAGATTGACCATCACTCCAACACACAAGATGGCTGCCTCCATAGGGTCAAAGATGGCCAGCAGGAGAGGGCAGTGAGGGGTGACCAGGCCTGCAGGGGAGGGCAGTGAGGGGTGACCAGGCCTGCAGGGGAGGGCAGTTAGGGGTGACCAGGCCAGCAGAAGATCAGTTAGGCACCGATCCGGCTGGCAGGAGAGTAGTTAGGAGGTGATCAGGCTGGGCAGGCAGGCAAGCAGTTGGGACCCAGCAGTCCTGGATGGTGAGAGGGATGTCCCAGATTGGAGAGGGTGCAGGCGGGACTGAGGGACACGAATTCTGTGCACCGGGCCTCTAGCGTCACTGATAAACTCTGTAACTAGAGGTTACATTGAGTCAGATTCTGCCCAAATAAAAGTGACGAGAAAACATCGGCACCACGGCATTTTAAAACAGACTGCCATGTGCAATATAGTGTTCCTCAACAAAACCGATACAGCCATGGTGGAAAGCTGCTTTTTTTTTAATATATTTTACTGATTTTTTTACAGAGAGGGAGGGAAAAGGATAGAGAGTTAGAAACATCGATGAGAGAGAAACATCCATCAGCTGCCTTCTGCACACCCGCTACTGGGGATATGCCTGCAACCCAGTTACATGCCCTTGACAGGAATTGAACCTGGGACCTTTCAGTCCGTAGGCTGATGCTCTAGGGCGAAAATCTGCTTTTAACTCAGCAGACCCTCCAGTGGCCATCACTCAGTCCTCTCTGCCAGCAGAACTGCACAACCAACTCACAGTCTGACTCTGAGGCCGATGTGTCGCAGCGATGACAGGGGCTGGAGCCCCTGGAGAAGTAAGCTGAGCCCAACCCTGTGGCCTCTCCCCCATTTCATAGCGGGCGGGCGGGCCCCCTGACTGCCCTGGGCCACGCTCACACTGCTCAGCACGTCCTCGACACTAAATGATGACCGTTACTCCATAACGAGCATTTTCTATACAAAATACCGCAAGAGATCTGGCCCTTCTCCGAACTCTACAGCCTTCTTCACCCCCTTCATTTTGTTCTGTTTGGATCTCTTCATGACTCTAAGCATGTCTTCACCGTGGGCTACCAATGTCTTTATGCATAAAACCTTCAGCGACCAGAACAACCAGGACGACCGAAATGACCGGAATAACCCGTCCCTATGCTGTGCACTGCGGGGGACGGGACAGAAGGCCAACCTCCCGCAGCCCCTCCTCCCGCCGGCCCCACCCCCCATCAGCCCTCCCACTCCAATCGGGAACGGGGCCGGCCGGCTGGCTGACCTCCCCCCGCAGGCCCTCCCCGCAGCCAGCCGGCTCCTTATTGGCCCCGATCAGAGAAGGGCCGGCCAGACCCACCTGTGCACAAATTCGTGCACCGGGCCTCTAGTTTTGCAATGCAAATACAGTGGTACCTCGAGATTCGAGTTTAATTCGTTCCGTAACCTTGAGGCGTGGGAAACTAGGAGATGCTCAAGTCACGGTAAACTGGTGGGCGTGTGCAACCGGCCGATCAGCGAGATGACTCCTCTCTCAAATGTTGCTCGTATTTCAAAGCCAAAATCGCTTGCTCGACGGCTCGTATCTCAAAAATCTCGTATGTTAGGGCACTCGTATCTCGAGGTATCACTGTATATTTGCACCAAATTTTCTGTGATTGTTCATCCCATTACAAACGGGATCGCTCCCCACGTCTGCCGTGGTCGGCCAGAGGAAGAACAGCGCCACCGGGGGAGGGAGCGAGCCGCGCACCTCGATGCTCTTGACCCTGCTCTCCATGATCTGTAGGACCCGCGCGTGCACCAGGCTGGCCTTCATCTCCCGCTCCAGGGCCCCGATCTCGTCCAGCTTCTGCAGGACCTCACATCGCTTCCTCTGCACCTTGCCGGTGAGCGTCAGCTCCTCCTCCTGCTCCTCCTCCTCCGCGGCTTGCTTCTCGGAAGATTCTGGAGGTATTTTTTAAAAGCAAAGCGTGACTGTGTTTAACAGCGCAGCCCTCGGGGATCGTAGTATGTGTCGGTAACAACGTCATGTCTTACGTTGCTAATACGTCACAGCTGCAAAATATAACGTAGCCCCAACGCCAAGCGCGCCGGTAAAAATGATGGGATTGAGGAATGGGGGGG
>JAAGEH010000152.1:843392-925083 GCA_011751065.1 Lasiurus cinereus
TGCTTCACCCGCTGTCTGTCCGTCTGTCCGTCTGTCTGTCCGTCTGTCCCCCAAGGCAGTGCTTCACCCGCTGTCTGTCCATCTGTCTGTCCCCCAGGGCAATGCTTCACCTGCTGTCTGTCTGTCTGTCCCCCAGGGCAATGCTTCACCTGCTGTCTGTCTCTCTCTCTGTCCGTCTGTCCCCCAGGGCAATGCTTCACCTGCTGTCTGTCTGTCTGTCAAGCTGTGCGTCCAGTCCTCTGGTGAATTTCATACGTGTGTGATGCATTAGTATTTGTGAACTAAAGATGGGAAAATTAGTAAAATGCGATCGCTTCTCTGGGAAAAAAAAAGAAAAATACCCTTTAACATAACGAACGGTGGGAGGCCGTGGGCAGCGGACCGGGTCAGGGGGGTCGCACCCGGAGGTCGGGGGGACGTGCGGGGAAGGACAGGGGGGACTCGCCTGCCTGCTCCCGCCTGCATTGCAGCCGCCGCCGCTCCTCCGCCAGCTCGCCCCTGAGCCTGCGGGGAAGAGGACACGGGCGGTTAGAGCCCTCCCGGCCTCCTCCTCCCGTTTCACGTCTTTTTAAAATCGAGAAATAAGCTCTACTCTTCTTCGTTGGCAGCACAGAGGGGCGTTCGGCGATGTCTATCGAGTGAGGGCGCGCGTCCGTCCCGCTGAAGACCCCAGAGCGCGCTGTGAGCCGCTGAGAGGAGCGTGAATTTTTTGCCACAACCGCCGTCGATATGATGTTGCACCTTGACCTCCTAAACACGGGAGGCAAAACCCCGCATTTTTTATTCCGGGGGCAAACGGCACATCAAGAACCACGGGGAGTCTCCGTGAGGTTGGAGGACTGCACCTCCCCTCTGCATATGGCTCACCCCCAGAAACACCTGGCAAATTCCACCGTTTCAACTGGAAATCAAATGCAAGAGATTTTTTTTTTTAATCCTACAGATACGAGTGCCCTAACCTACGAGATTTTTGAGATACGAGCCATCGAGCGAGCAATTTTTGCTTTGAAATACGAGCAACATTTGAGATAGGAGTCATCGCGCGGATCGGCCGGCTGCACACGACCCACCAGTTTACTGTGACTCAAGGTGACGGAACGAATTAAACTCGTATCTCGAGGTGCCACTGTATAGTAAAAGGCTAATATGCAAATCGACCAAACAGTGGAATGACCAGTTGCTATGACGTGCACTGACCACCAGAGGTCAGACATTCAACACGGGTGCTGCCCCCCGGTGGTCAGGGCGCTCACAGGGGGAGCTCCAGGCAGACAGCAGCTGGGCTCAGGCTGGTGAGCCCCTCCCGCCTCCACGGCCTCGCTAAGCCGTCAGTCAGGCACCCCCCCCCGCCCCCCCGAGGGCTCCTGGACCGTGAGAGGTGCAGGCTGGGCCGCGGGACCCCTCCCCGGGTGCATGAATTCTGTGCACCAGGCCTCTGGCGTTTACGTAAAAACCTCTGTGATCTCTCTGCGTCCCCTTCCAGTGTAAAGCCTGTAGACGGTGAGAGTACCATGTGCCACGGGTGTCAACAGTGCGGGTCACGTGTGTGTCGCGTGTGCGGACGCTGTAAAGCGGGGAGAGCCTCACCTGTCGTTGCGCTCCAGGGCCGCGTTGGTGGCCGCCACGAGCGCCCGCAGCTCCTCCCGGGCCTGGGCGATGTCCGCCGCCCTCCCTGTGCTCCTGGCCAGCCCGTGGGCCTCCTCCATCAGCGTCTGCGCGGGACACACGGGGTGGGGGGAAGGGTTCCTTTTCTGGCTGGTCCAGTGCCCCCTGGCTGTCCTGGCCCCCCGACATCAATTCAAGGGAAATGGGCCCAGCCGGCGTGGCTCAGGGGGCCAGGGTTCAATTCCCGCTCCGGGCACAGGCCCGGGCTGCAGGCTCATCCCCAGGAGGGGGCGGGCAGGAGGCGGCCGATCCGTGATTCTCTCTCACCATGGATGTTTCTCCCTCTCCCTCTGCCTGGCTCTCTGACATCAAGTACAGTGGTACCTCGAGATACGAGTGTAATTCGTTCCGTCACCTTGAGGCGTGGGAAACTAGGAGACACTCGAGTCTCGGCAAACTGGTGGGTCGTGTGCAGCCGGCCGATCCGCGCGATGACTCCTATCTCAACTGTTGCTCGTATGTCAAAGCAAAAATCGCTCGCTCGCTCGACGGCTCGTATCTCAAAAATCTCGTATGTTAGGGCACTCGTATCTCGAGGTACCGCTGTACGTACAGAATGGCGTGGATTATGGAGCACGAAAGGGTCTTCTTGGGTGGCAGCTGTCCCGCTGCTGGTGGAGGAGGAAGTCACCGGCGCAGCGTGGGGTTACCTGGAACTGCTCCGTGGGCTGCGTGCTCAGCAGGATGGCCAGGTAGAGCTCGTATTCATCCTGCACGTGGGGTGGGGGGTGGGAGGGAGAGAGAGGCTCGGAGACGTGCTCTGAGCTCCCAGCACAGGTGAGGTTTGCAGGTACAAGTGACATGGAGGCTAGGACGTCAGTTTCCTTCATTGTAAAAACACAGTGTTTTTTATCTGCTAAACAAGGTGCACTGCACGCACACCCCACCGTCTGTGCAGCTACTTGAGGGGGAGCCCTGGGAGCCCTCAGGATGGGTCATAAACTGCCGGCAGAGTCCACGCGGGACTTCCTGCACGCAGAAGTCCCCAGTGGGTCCGCGGCCAGCGGGAGGCCGGCTCTCCAGGTGGGCACGAGGCTGCGTGGAGGCCCTCAGTGCCATCAGAGTGGGGCGGTGGCTTGAGGCACCCCCACCTCCGCGCGGCCTCAGCACCGCGGGCCCATTCCAGGGCCAGCAGGCGGACTCTCCAGGGGCCCACACACACAGGACCGGGCACACGGAGCAGATAGGGGCTCAGGCCCGTTCACAGCCACATGGAGGGGACGCTGCGGGAGAGACGGGCCGGGGCCGGGGCTGGGAAGGGGCGGAGCTGGCGGGCGGACCGGGCCGGGGACAGGGCGCACCTTCACCTCCCGGAGGATGCCGCCGAACAGCAGGGAGCTGCTGCACACGTCCTCGAAGGCCTGGCTGCACACCTCCAGCCGGTGCAGCTCCTGCGGGTCGCACGTGCACACCTTCCGCAGCTCCTGTGGGCACGGCGCTCAGGACCCGCCCGCCCGCCAGCCCACCCTCCGCCCGGCTCCCCGCCCCAGCCGCCCGCTCAGACCCCCTCCCCGGCCACCCCCGGGGCTGAGGAGTCAGAGCCGGGCTTCCATCAGAAGGTGGCTGTCAGCTCCCACGTTCGAGGATTGGCCAGGGACACGCCTTGGTGCACTGGACGCCCTTAACCGGAGCTGAGAACCTCCGGTCACCGCTCTCCCTGCCTGTCAATCACCTGCTCTCCCTGCCTGTCAGTCACTGCTCACCCTGCCTGTCAGTCACTGCTCACCCTGCCTATCAATCACCTGCTCACCCTGCCTGTCAGTCACCTGTTCTCCCTGCCTGTCAATCACCTGCTCTCCCTGCCTGTCAGTCACTGCTCACCCTGCCTGTCAGTCACTGCTCACCCTGCCTGTCAATCACCTGCTCACCCTGCCTGTCAGTCACTGCTCACCCTGCCTGTCAATCACCTGCTCACCCTGCCTGTCGGTCACCCTCACACCTACCTGTCAGTCACTGCTCACCCTGCCTGTCAGTCACCTGTTCACCCTGCCTGTCAGTCCCCCTCTCCCTGCCTGTCAGTCACTGCTCACCCTGCCTGTCAGTCACCTGCTCACTCTGCCTGTCAGTCACCCTCTCCCTGCCTGTCACCCTCTACAGCAGGTGATGTCCCTGGAACGGGAGCTGCCACACTCTGCCCGGGATGCGGGGAGGCGTCGGAGGTACGTCTCCGCCCTCAGCAGGAGCCGATGCCCATGCCCCCTCCGCCCTCTGCCCCCCGTACCTCCTCGAACTTCCTCTCGAGGCGCCTTGCGGCCTGGGCACCCCTGAAGTCGCTCTCCAGCAGGTCCTGCGTGGCCAGCACGGTCCGCTGGAAGTGCCGGAAGCGCCGGTGCCGGTCGGCCTTGGTGAGGCCGGCCAGGTAGGAGGCCACGTGGCGGTACTCGTCCTTGCCCGGCGGCGCCAGCACGCACTGCCGGCTGGACCGCGCGGCCTTGAGCTTCAGCACCTTCACCTCGGGCCAGTGCAGCTCCTCCTTCGGGCGTCCCGGGGGGGAGCCCCCCGCCTCCGCCTCCCCGGGCTCGGGCGGGGCCGCCGGCTCCTGGGCGGGGTGCAGGTACCGGAACAGCGGCGTGCCCGGGGCCTCGCTGGGCCGCAGCGCCGTGTGCACGGTGAACCGGGCCAGCGCCTCCTTCATGGTGGCCACCGGGCCCTCGGCCGGGGCCCGCGGGCACCTCCACCGCACATGGGGCGGGAGGGCGTGGCGCCAGTGGTGCACGATCTTCTCGGGGGGCCGGTAGAGGTTGTTGGGGTTCAGGTGCCCGGAGGTGTAGAGGCTGATGTCGTGGTGGTGGCCTCGCTCGAGCCTCCGCAGCACGCCCTTGAGGTCCCACAGGACGTCCATGCTCTGCGCCTCGCGGCGTCGCCAGGGCAGGCCCGCTGCACGGAGACGGGCGCAGGCCACTCGCTCCCGCCCTCAGGCAGCGGCCCCCCTGCTCCCCCGGCCCCCCTCGCAGCCCCGCCGTCCCGCCTCCTCCCGGAGGAGGAGGAACCCCGGTGTCAGGCCAGCTCCGCCTGCAAGCGCGGCCCTAAATCAGGACCCGGGCTGCTCCTCAGCTCGAAGCCAGGCTCCAGGACTGAGGCCAGTGACAGCCCCCGCCATCGACAAGTGACCCAGCCACAGCCCCCCAACAGAACAGCGCACAGCTGGAGGTCCCGGTCAGAACCACAGCGGGGATGGGGGGGCGGTGGGGGGTAGAGGCCTGGCTCTCGGCTGGGGCGGCACCGGAGATGCAGGGCGGCCTGGCAGGGCTCTGAGGCTTTGGGGGACCATGGCTTCTGGCTGCCCTGCCGCTGACATCCCCCACTTCCTGCTGTGGTAGGACCGGGTCGCCCCAGGCCCGCGGCTGGTGGGGTGACTGAGCCCCTGGGGGAGCCCCTTCTCTGCCTTGGAGCCAGCAGGGCACTTCCCGAACCTCCCACACCCCACCTTCCAAGGACACCCCCACACACACACACACACACACATACACACTCACACACACACACTCACACTCACACACACACACTCACACACACACACATACACTCACACACATACACACACACTCACACACACACATACACACACACACACACACACACACACTCACACACATACACACACACACACACACACACACAGCCCGAACCGCTTCCTCCGGCCGCCTCTGCGTGTTGTTGGTAGGGTTGCGGTGCTGGAAGTCTCCGCCGGCCACTCCCAAACCCGGGACCCCAGCGCCCAGCTGCAGCCCCACGAAGGTCACGTCCCACCCGGGGCTCAGAGATAGACGCGGGCTTCCCAGCACCCTGACACCAAACACCCCCCATCCCCTCACACACACACACACACACACACCCCGGCAGCGAAAGCCCTCAGCGCACTCACACTCAGAATCCGAGTCCTCCGCCATCCTCCTCCCCACCGCTCAGGCTGGGCTGGGCTGGTTCCCGAGGAGACGCCCAAACATTCTAAGCCCCCCCTCCCGGGTCCTCTGCTGCCCGGCAACCTGGCCACGAAGCCCCCAGGACTGTCTCCCCCGGACCCTCCCCCTCTGGGGCTCTGCCTTCCCCCGCAGGGAGCGCCAGGTCTGCTTGCCTGTCTCGGCTTGAAAAGAACACACGCTTCGTAATGTGAGAAAACATCCCAACACCGTGGCACTTGCTTTTTTTAAGTCTATTTCTATTGGTTTCACAGAGGAAGGGAGAGGCAGAGAGAGAAACATCCATGAGGAGAGAGAATCGCGGACCGGCTGCCTCCTGCACGCCCCTCCCTGGGGATGGAGCCCGCCGCCCGTGCGGTGCCCTGACCGGGAAGTGAGCTGTGACCTCCTGGTTCAGAGGTGGACGCTCAGCCGCTGAGCCACGCAGCGGCCCTGGCACTGTCTATCTCAGCGGTTCTCAACCTTCCTCAGGTCGCGACCCTTTAAGATAGCTCCTCATGTGGTGGTGACCCCCAACCATACTTCATCACTGTCATGCTGCTATTGTTATGAATTATCATGTAAATACCTGCGTTTTCCGATGGTCTTAGGCGACCCCTGTGCAAGTGTCGCCTGGGGTGCTCCTGGCTGCGCGGGGGCTGGGGGGTTAGGGGGTCAGCGAGAGGCCCACCACACACCCGCCAGCCCAGCCGCCCGGGAAAAGCCGTGAGGCCTCAGAGGGAGGTCAGTCTGGCGCCTTCTCCCCCGCAGCAGGACCCCCAACTCACACACGCACGCCCCCCAGCACTCCTTCCCGCCAGCCGAGCCGGGTGAGGGGGCCGGTCCCTGGGCCCCAGCAGCGGAAGACTGTCCAGGAGCCTGCGGCTGGTGCTCCAGGTCAGCTCTGGGGCCGGAACCGTCCTCCCCCAAAGAGTGCCAGCCCGTCACCCTGCCCCTCGGAGCTCAAGGTCATCTCCTAAAACCCGCGTTCCTCGGCCTTCCTGCTGGCAAACGGCGGAAGCAAACACCCGGCATCCCTGCCCCGACTCAGCGTCTCCTAGCAACAAGGCCTGGAGCACCCGGGCTGAACCGCTACCCCTCCTCCAGGTACATCCCCCACGCACACCCCCCGGCACCTTCCCCAGGCACCCCGCGGGCGCCTCTCCACGCACCCACGCGAGACCGCTCGCCACCCCCACAAATGACAGCACGGGCCAGAGGAGTGTTTAAAAACTGTATTCAATTATTCACACCGAAGGGTATCCATGAAAATTATGAACAGCTCTGGATATAGTTCGTGTATCATACATATATATATATATATACTTCGTGTGTATAGTTACATATCGACAAGGACTGCTCGCTGCTCCGAAGCGTGTGCCGCGGAACGGAGGTGGGTCCGCAGGAGGTGGCACCGTGTGTGGCGTGCGGGCCGGCGGCTGGGATGCCGAGTGTCTGTACAACTCGCCTCGGTTACAACCGACGGTTGCTGTTCGTCGTACACACGTGACAGGAGGGGGTTCTCTGACATACAAAGGCGGCAAGCGAGCACGGGAGGAGGTACACACGTGTACGGCGCGTGTCACTTACAGACCAGAGGCCAGGCCTCCTCAGGTCACTGCCCTCGCGCATTTTACATCGGTTTCCGTGAAGCGAACAAATAGTGACGGACATTGACTCAACCACGCGCAGCTGGCTGCCGATCTGACATCCCCTCTCCTTGATCTAAGACAGCCCGTCGGCCGGGTACAGACCCTCGGGTGGGGGTCCCAGGGTCGGGGTTTGGCGCTGGGTCCCCGCGCTGTGCTCTGTGTGCGGTCAGCAGGGAGGGCTGCCCAGACTCTCAGCGAGGCGGGGACCCAGGGCTTGTAAGGAAAGTCACCTTCTCTTTCCAGCAAGATCCTAAATGCTGCCCTCTTCACAGGATGGCAATGTTCACAGTGTGGGGGGCAGCGCGTTCTGGGCAGCGGGTTCGGGGGGCCCGTGCAGCCACGCCTCCAGAGATGGGCTCAGGGGAAGTAGCCCCCCACAGGCTACTCACACAGGCTGTTTGAGAGGCGGCAGAGGGCTGCGTGCCCAGCCCGCATGGCGCTGTGGGTGGGTGGAGCCCTGGAGAACTCGCCCGGAAAACCTGACCGACGACAGCAGTGCAGACTGTCCATGTGAACTGCACACACACAGCCCGCCACACACATCGGCTGGAACCCCCTGCTCTGCTCTGCCGCCTGCATCTGACTGAGGCTCTGCCCAGCCCCTGGATGGGCTGACCCGTGTCGGGGGAGGGGAGCGCCAGGCTGCCACTGGACCGTCAGCCACCCCCACCGCCTGCAGTGAAGCGGGGACACGGTGGCCTCCTGCGCTCCGCTGTGCTCGGACAGTTTGGGTGGGAAGCTGAGTGTCCAGTGGAGGGCCAGGCAGCCTGGGGTTGCCAACACCCCCTTTCCACCTTCTAATAATGTACACCAGAAGAGCACGGAAACTCCTGTCTTCCCTCTGTGCTATTTTATCCGCACAGAAATGCACCTGACCGATGCTTCACATCACCGACAGGTCCCGTTAAAGGAGGAAGGAAAGGTGTGCTGGACTGAGCAGCACCAACTCAAACTCAGGGTGAGACTGAAAGCCACGGGCGAAACGTGGATCCGGACGGGTTTGTGCAACGTGAACTGGTAACAGCCGGAGGGACCGACGCGCCCCCCCGCCCCCACAAGACACATCGGACAGCGACTGAAAAGCCAAACTAATTCTCAGGTGACTAAACTAATGTCTCTAAAGAAGTAAACCTAACTCAGCCAAGTGCAGAAAGCATGCTGGAGATATGCAAAGCCAGCAGGGCTTTTCAGAATCCGTATCATGCATGTGCGCCTGGAACCCAACAACATCCCATCGCACGGCACAGTCAGAGCCACAGCTGGAGGCGCAAACGGGGGCGCCAGGGTGTCTGTGAATAAAATCGGGTAAAAGGCAGAAATCGGTGAGGAGGGAATGGTTCTAGCCATTCAACTCAGCGAGGTCAGCCGTGGGTGCGTCCCTTTGCATGTCTCCAGGTGCAGTTTAGAAAAGCAAAATAAATAAATGCATGTGAAAGAGAAATTGCAGTATTAAAAAAACGGTAGGGACCAAGGCCTGGTGAATAATTTACTAATTAAAACTCAAACGTTAATTGCGAGCCCGGAGACTCAAAGATAATACTCAAAACTAAACATACTAAAAAGATCCAGGGAGCAGTAAGGATTGATGTTGACACAGGTCTTGCATACGTGAACATGCCAAGAAAGCAAAATTCAGAGATCGGCTACACAGAAGTGAACGGCAAACTAAAAAAGCATGCAGGGGGAAACCTACACGGAGCGGCCTCATTCCCAGCGCGCTGCCTGAGCTGCCGGGACAGCCCGGGGGCCGTGGGCCCTCGCCCTGCCCAGGAAAAGGGGATTTTTGAGAATCACTCTCCGAAGCCAGGGCATTGCTTCCAAGTTCCCTAATCCGTGAGCCACCGTCCACTCTGAGCACTAGGGGCACAAGTTTCTAGAAGGACCCACAGCCCCGGTGCCTACTCCAGGCTGCTGGCACTTCCTGCAGGATTTCCAGTCGGCACACAGCCCGGCGGAGGGAGTGGGACGGCAGCAGACCCATCTGCGGCGAACCAGCACGCCAGGACCACGCCTGCGCACCAAGCAGCCTCCCTGCTCACACTGTCACCGGCTCCCTACCAGCAGGGAAACGTACCCCCACTCCAACACCAACCACCTCAATGAGAAACTCGTCGGAACTTCCCGCGACCAAAACCGTCTTCCCTTTTAAAGCAGGATTTGGGGAAAAGGTGAGAACAGAACTCTCAAGGTTGCCTGCTAAATACAGGGTGAATACCCCCCCCAAAAAAAAAGACCCGCACTTTAACAGCTGGCCGCTGGATTTTGAAAATGAAATGGGTCTTAATAAACACAGCCTTCCTAAATCACTCCGTGTGCGCAGACGTTGTCCCGTCCTGGGGCTCCCTACAGACCTGCCAACACAGAAAAAGCACTCCCAACTGTGTTTCTTTCCAAGAACGGGGTGTTAACCGCACGGACTGCACCCGGAACCTCGCGCTCAGATCCTAAGCGGGTCTCCCCCGGGGGAAGCAGCATCACGCTTTCCCGTCAGGATGTCGCACTTCGTTCTGCTAGGACAACAGTCGCAGCAGTTTCACCCACAGACCCGCACGCGTTCCTCTGGGAAACTGTGGCGACGACGTCACACACCTGCCGTACCCAGACGCGAGGACGCTCCGTAACGCCGATCGGCACCGCAGCCTCGCCACGCACGCCGGCCGCCGGACCCCGTGAAAGCAGCTCTGGAGAAAGCACCAGCCAAGCAGGCAGCATCTGAAGTGAGAGCTCCCTCCTCCCCCCCAGTGCAACTGGGTCTCCAAGTTCATGGGATGACCAAGTCCACTTGGGGGGCTGCAGGTGGCTGGGGAGGAGAGGGGGGTCTCAGAACGTGGAGGCCAGAAGCCACGCGCCGCTGTCCCATTCGCTTCCCTGAGCACACGCACAGGCAAGGCGCTCCCATCAGCTCTTAGCAAACGACACACGGTTTCAATGAGAAAAATCAGTCTTTGCAGAAGGTGGCTGCTTTTTATTTCCCG
Source organism: Lasiurus cinereus (assembly GCA_011751065.1). Taxonomy (NCBI): domain Eukaryota; kingdom Metazoa; phylum Chordata; class Mammalia; order Chiroptera; family Vespertilionidae; genus Lasiurus; species Lasiurus cinereus. The sequence goes on from JAAGEH010000152.1 coordinate 853,584, forward strand.
TGTGTTGGCTTCTCTCTCGCTCTCACACGTGTCTACATACAAGTGTGTATCTACATATGTACAGGAGTGTCAAGCTACACACGTCTGTGTATCCAGCCAGGGCGGCCTCTCTCTCTCCGTTGTACAATTACAATAGCACATGGGGCTCCGTGGGGGGAGCGGCCGCGTCCAGTAGCCCCCGTGAGGAAGTTGAACACACAGTGTTAATTGTAAAGAGCGGTGTTACGCACAGCTCTCTGCTCCACGCAAGCACCCCATGCCGGAGAAACAACCCATTCATCTCTGCCGGAACCAAGCTCCCATGACCCACCACGTGCACAGGATGGCGTATGCAGAATATTTTAAAGATCTGTTAGCAACGGCCTCAATTCCAGCTTCCTGCCCGGGAACAGCGGACTTTCTATTTGGCACGGACCAGCCGGTCACACCGTGAGCCTCCAGCTAATCCCTGCAGGTCAGGACGACCTGGTCACAGGTTCGGACCCGACTGTCCGCGTGCTAAAAGCCACGGCAGCATCACGTGCCCCAGAGGTAAAATGCTATTTGTCATCCCTATGGGGAAGGGGGGTCCAGGCTGCTACTTTTGTGTATTTTTCACAAACGTTTACGTTATGGCATGATGGGAGCCCGCCAGAGATTATGCAGAAGGAACTCACACCACAGGACTCTGTGGATGTTGGGCGTTGAGCAGAGAAGACAGGAGTCGCTCCAGCCTGGCCAGGTGGCTCAGTGGTTGAGTGTTGACCTATGAACCAGGAAGTCACAGTTCTATTCCTATTCAGGGCAAGTACCCAGGTTGCAGGCTCGATTCCCAATAGGTGGAATGCAGCCGATCAGTGATTCTCTCTCCTCATTGATGTTTCTCTCCTTCCCTCTCCTCTCCTCTCTGAAATCAATAAAAATATTTGTTTTTCATCCTGACACACAGCTCAGGCAGGACCAGGGCAGCAGGGGGCTGGGCCATGAGCGCTGAAGCACAGGCGGAAGGAAACGTAGAGAAGATTCAGGTTCTGGCTTTCATTTGATTTGGGAGAAATCAATGGCAGGGAAATAATTTGAAGAAGCCTTTCAATGCGAATGCGACCTAAAACTCTGCCTTGACCCAAAGTGAAACTATAAAGAAATGATAAAATTCACATTTGACCGTAAAGACCTGTCCGCTGGAAAACGCGCATGCCTCGCTTTTATTTTGTTCTCTTTGCAAAATGATGCGACGGTGCCAAGGCCCAACGAAACCGTCTTCAATGCCCTTCGCACCCCTGCAGGGTCCCAACGCCTGCCCTCCTCCTGGTGCCCCTGCAGGCTGCCTCGGCCACCGGAGCCCTTGGCACAGACAGCGCCCTCCAGAGCCCACACTCCTCCCTCGCCGTGATGCCGCGCGTCGGCGGGAACCAGGGTGGCCTGGGCCTGCGGCGCCCACGCCCTCCCGGGCGGGCCACACACAAACACCCAGTCGAGTGCGTACAACTCCTGTTTATAGCCAGCCGCAGCGGGCGCGGCGAGCGCGGCGAGCGCCGAGTAACGGGTCACGGCCCGCTTCCGGCCCTCGCCCGGACCGGCGGCGGAGCACCCTCGGTGAAGAAGGCCCGTCGTCCCGGCTCGGTGGCTGGCGGGCCCGTGTCCCCGCGGGTCGCCATCCGTGACGCCTGAGGGTGAGCCTGGCAGGTGTCAGCTGTGAGGCGGAGTCACTCGGTGGAACCTTCGGCACGAGGCTGGCATCCCGGCCGCCAGGTGTAGGTTTCCCCACGAAGAAACAAGCAGAAAAGTCAAAGCAGCGAGACGAGCGTGTGGGGGGCGCCCGGCCGTCATTCGTCCGTCTTCACTGGCTGCTTCTCCGAGGGGCCGGGGGCCGCCGGCGGGGTCGCGAGCCAGGAGGTGTTCTCCTCCCCGCGGATCACCTTCTCCCACTGGACGAGGTTGTTCCTAGGACAGACGGCCAGCGACACGGCTGTTTGCTGGGGTCCGGACTGAGCGGGCACGGACCCCCCTCTAGCAGCCCAGCTCCGCACCGGGACTTGGGGTGCTGCTCTGACGGATGGTAACTCGCCTGCAAGGCCAGGCAGGGTCCCACGGGCCTCCCTAACTGGGCCCCACAGCGCAGGGTCCCCAGAAGAGCCTGGAGCCACCTAAGCCTGGGGGCGGGGAGGGAGGGTCCCAGATGCCAGGGCGGGAGGCCAGCGAGGCCAGGACAGTCCTGTCGCCCGGTCAGAAGGGGCGGCTCAGCGGGAATGTGCCGTCGGGGGACGTGCTGAGGATCGGGTGGCACCCCTGCACAGGGGACTCCGCGGCTGTGAAAAGGCGGCTCTCCTGCCCTCGGAGGCAGCACGGAGGGGCCTGAGGGCCTCGCTCAGTGAACCAGCCAGGCAGACAGGACGCACCCTCTCTCCGGTGGGACCCAATGAGCCAAGTGAGCTGGTGAGCAGAACAGACCAGAGCCTGGGTCCCAGCACGGAGCCATCGCGGGGCTGGGGTCCCGGAGGAGGGAGGGAGTGGCCGTCCGTGCACAGCTCGCGGACACACGTGCCAGTGCGGGGTCAGAGGAGGTGGGGGGCGGGAGGGCTCAGCAAAGGGACATTGTGACCCAGTCCAGAGGCCTGTGCGGTGAGCCCCCCCGGGTACGCACCTGCAGGCTTTGAGGAGCGGCTCCGTGGGCGGCAGGATCCGGGTGAGCGTGGTGTAGCAGGGGATGGCCACCGCGTTGTAGAAGCCGAGCTGCCGCCGCGCCCCCGGCAAGAAACACACGCACGTTAGCCACCGCGGCACACACGTGTCCCGGGGGACGCCGCTCCCTGCGCCCGCCCGCCTGCCACCCTAACGGCTCCCTGAGCTACGCGAGACGGTGCGGCTCTCTCCAGGCGAAGCACGAGGAAGCCTGCAGCACGGCTGTCACTGTCAACCAGCTCCGCCTGCCGTGGGACCTGCTTTGGCTGAAGCCACTGTGATCCAGGCCCGTTCTTACCTCTGGTCAGACTGGAGCCCCCCAAGGCGTATCCAGGTCAAGCACCTGCCTCTAAGAGCATCCCCCACCCCACCCCTGACCCCGGGACCACGGTAAGCCTGCTGCTCTGGTGCCGAGTTCGCTCTCCTGATGTTACACTCTGAATCCCCTCCCTTTCCTGACCCACTACACATCCCGGGACTGGATCCCAGTTCCCTCAACTCATCACACCCCACCATTTCCCGTGGCTTCCCAACGTCTTTCGAGAAAACGGCCTTCCGTGGGATGTGCCAACAGAGAGAGGTTCAGGGCGGCTGGTCCTGGCCGTGCTCCTGCCGGCAAGTCTGCCCTCGCAGCCCCTTCCTAGCTCGTGCCACGCATTTCCTCCTCCACCGGGCCAGGCGGAGACCTGCCTCCTTAACGTGGAGCAGACCTCACGCAGCACAAGCCCGGGACACGGGAGGGCGGGAGACAGATGGCGTCCTGCAGCGGACAGCACTGGGGCGCTCGCCTTTCAGAAGCGATGCGGGCGGTCAGCACCGGTGAGCACAGCGGTGCTCTATCTAAAGCTCGCACTGTGCTGGGCAGCGGCGTTTGGAAAACCAAACCGATCTCTTAATCCGGCAACACCGGGACTCAGCCCGGTCTGGCGACACGGCACCGCCCTGGGCGTGCTGCTGGGATGGCGCTTCCTCCAGAAGGAAAAGCAGGTGCGGCCGGCTTTAACCCACACACCCGGCTGACTCCAAACAACTACCGCACGTGTAAGGTGAGACCAGGCGTGGAGAGACGGCGCGGCCCGAGTGGTGCCACCTCGGGATGAAAGCTTTCCCCTGGGCCGTGCGTGGGAGGCTCACAGACAGGCGCCAGGCCGGAGAGATGGCCACCGAAAAAGGGCCATCGACAAGGGAAAGAGCCGCTAAACTCCAAGCGCCCCTGCAGCTGCGTGCCAGGCGTGGGGTGCCGCCGCGCAGAGGAGGGAGCAGCCCGTTAGAAGGCCGCGAAGCACCGGGCTGCTGCTCAGAGGCCTTGGAGACGCAGGAGACGCAGCTCCCACTGGACTGGCGCCCTCCACGCACAGACACTTGTATGAGCAGCCAACCAACCAATCAACTCTAACCAAAGCAGGAGGACGGAACTTTGAAAACCATCATCCTGGAGCCTGCCGGCGGGGCTCGGGGGTTGAACGTCGACCTATGAACCAGGAGGTCAAGGTTCGAGTCCCAGAGTCAGGGTATATTCCCAGGTTGTGGTCTGGATCCCAGTGTGGGGCGTGCAGGAGGCAGCCAATCAATGATTCTCTCTCATCATTGATGTATCTCTCTCTCCCTTCCTTTCTGACATCAGTAAAAACATATACTTTAAAAACATCATCCTGTAAAGTTCCTAAAATTATTTCTACCCTGAATTCCACGTGGTAACTTTGTCCATAACTAACTTCCTAATGGTGGCAGGAGGATGCGGAGTGAAAAGGGCCATAATCTTGCGGAAGTCACCACACCACACGGGCGGGGCACGTGGAAAGTTAACACGCACAAGAACTCTCAAGACGTAAGAAGTGAGTGGAAGGTAAGTATTTTATGCGTGTTCCCTGGGCAGGAAATGGTTGTCAATTATGGCAAGGTAAACTCGAATGTACTAACAGTTTGCGCATTATTTATTAGAAAGAATGGGCCTCATCAAAATCTATAATGCTAACCTCCAAAACAGCACCTGTTTCTTCCCAGACAAGATGCTTTCTGCGTGTTAAAAATGCTAACAACCCACACTCCTCCAGCCCTGTATCCCCGTCAGGAAGGAAGTCTGCTCGTGGCACGCATGGCGGGAGGGACTGCGGTGAGGGGGGCGTGGACTGGGGTTTCCCCGCTGTGACCCCATGCTCCCCAAGGAGCTCACGTGGCTCACGGTTCTGCCCTCTGAACCCCCGTCCGCACCACTGCCCTGCCCTCAGCCTCCAAGGGCACAGCGGCCTGGGCACTGGACAGAGGACAGAGCACCAGCCGGAAATGCAGGCTCGGCAGCACCCACTGCGGGGAGGCGCCTGAGCTCTGAGCCCGGCGGCTGGGCTGGGCAGGGATCCGGGCAGAGGGAGCCCGCGGGCCGCTCAGGATAAAGCGCTCAGGTCCTCCTCTGTGAGCCGCCGGCACAGGAGCACCCAGGGCTGTGCTTCACCCGTTCCCACGGCACGGCCTCGCACCCCCGCGCCACAGCACATACCTGGCCCTGGGGGACCTCGTCCCTCTTGTCCCGGTCCATCATGGGGATGGGCTGGATCCCCAGCTTCTTCATCTCGTCGCCCTGAAAGGAGCGGGACCGTCATGCTTTCTCGCTTACCAGCAGGCGCAGAGCTCGGGGGTTCTTCCCTCCAGTCGCTCCCTCTTCACCGTGAACCCTGCTTGTGGGGCTGACGGGACAGAACCCAACCACAGGAACCTCAGCGTCGCTGCGGGGTGTCTAGCCTGGTCCCTCTGCCCTCGCTGCCCAGGACCCAGCTGCCTGTTCCCTGCGCAGGAGGCAGACGTTTCACGAGAGCAGACAGAGCCACGCGTGAAGAGAAACATAGAGCACACTGAGCCCTTGCCCTGGCGTTTCCCACGGTGCTCCGTGCTGAGGGGGAGCTGGGCAGGAGGGGAACAGGTCCAGACCGGGCTGGTGCACGTGCCGCAGCCCCGGCCCCGCAGCCTGTACTCAGATGCCATCGCCTGTCGTCCAACAGCACGCCCGGAGCAGCCTGCACGCGGGCGGGCCCTCGGCATGAGGAGCAACGGGATCAAGAGGTAGATGGCATCCTGCCGAAACCGGAGTGGCTCAGTGGATAGAGCATCAGCCTGCGGACTGAAAGGTCCCAGGTTCGATTCCGGTCAAGAGCATCTACCTTGGTTGCGGGCACATCCCCAGTGGAGGGCGTGCAGGAGGCGGCTGATCCATGTTTCTCTCTCATCGATGTTTCTAACTCTCCCTCTCCCTTCCTCTCTGTAAAAAGTCAATAAAATATTTTTTTTTAAAAAAAGAGAGAGATGGCATCCTACGCCCTCGGGGACCTTTCAAAGGGAAAGCTAAGGAGTAAAACACACGTGTCTACCACTCAGTCTCAGCAGGACAGGCGTTCACAAACCAAGTGCCTCCATGCCGGCTTCCAGGCCCGAGTGTCCGGCACGCCCTGTGGACAGGTGCACGGACAGCCCCCAGGCCTGGGGGACAGCGCGGCACCCTCACATTTCTACCCGCACTGCCCACAACGGCGGTCCCCCCGGGTTCCTGGACAGGCCTGTCCCTGACAGATGAGCGTGATCACTCCGGAGCTGAGTGAGGGAACCACTACTCTGCGAGGAAAACCGTCCCCTCCCGGCGGGTCAGAGCTGACGTGCACACTCATCAGACGCAGCAACCCCCGCGCTCACCTTCTGTGCCAACGCCGAGCCCGTCGGCGTGTGACCGACGCAGCCTTTTGGAATAGCTTGCACGCCAGCAGCTAACTTAGTGCTCCTCCGTCACCCCCATGCCTGCTTCTCTCCGTGTCCCCGTTCCCTGGCATCACGGAGTCACGTGAAAGCCTACGACCTACCTCCGCCCAGAACTCGGCATAAATGTCGTTGGCCGTCAGCTTCGTAACCGGCCACAGCTTCGTCACAGAACACAGGTCACAGGCGGTCATCATCAAGCCAATGACGCGGTCTCTGGAACAGAGGACACGGAGAGGTCAGCGCCACTCATGTCTGCACGGCCTCATTTTACTGTAAGTTCTCCCCAAAAGCCCCATCTCCGACGTGCTGTGCTGGGGACTAGGACCTCAGGCCGCAGCCGCTTTCCAGAACAAACTGAGTCTAGCGTGAGCCTCCTGCAATCATTCCCTCCATCCACACAGACACGGGCACCCCGCCGCCGACTGTCACTGGACAGGAAGCCTCCCGTCGGGTTAAGGTCTGCAGATTTGGCTTTTGCTCTGTCAGAGCGGCCTTGCCGGCTCCAGGCCTCTGGACGGCACAGCTGGGAGACACTGCCTTTCTGCTCACAGGCGGGGATATGCTAATTGACCATCATGCCCTCACAAAGATGGCAGTGCCCACAGCCAATAAGGAGGAAATATGCTAATTGACTGCCACATCCTCAAAGATTGCAGCACTCACAGCCACAAGATGGCAGCGCCCAGTCCCCTCAGCCCTGCTAGGGCAGCAGGTGTGTGGCATGGCCGGGCCTGCCCCTAGGTGGGTCTGGCTGCTCCGTGCACCTGCCTCCAGAGTCCCCCCAGTCTCTCAGCCCCCCAGCTGCCTAGGGCTGCCCGAGGCTCAGGTAACCAGGGCCGGCTGAGGCTTGTGCTGCTGGCAGTGGCAGCAGTAGAGGTGTAATGGGGGTGTTGCCTTCCCAATTGCTGAACCACCTGCCGCCCCTGAGGGCTCCTGGACTATGAGAGGGGGCAGGCTGGGCTGAGGGACCCCTCTCCCTCTAGTGCAGGAATTTTCATGCACCGGGCCTCTAGTATAAAATAAAACATTGACTGGAATGAACGACAGATGGGAGAGGACATTTGAAAGGACCAGTGACACTCCAAATGGATCCCCAGAGCACCAAGCTCTCCCGGGCGCCCACACGCGCACAGGACGTGCACCTGTGCGACTGGTTGTTGAGGTTCAGTGACCCCGACTGGTGCAACTCCTCCAGCTGCTTCCTGTTGCCGAAGTAGAGGGCGAGGTCCGTGGCGATGATGGCTTTGCGGATGATCTCGAGCACCTGCTCGTACTCGGTGGAGCTCAGTGTGGAGAAGATGTTGTGCCCTTCCAGCTGCGGAGACAAGCGCACAGTGACAGGTACCTGCTCGCGCCCACGGCGTTTTCCGTTCCTCCAGTGAGAGCAGGGTTACAGTCACAGAGTTTACTCTTGTGTTATTTGTTAGTTACTACGCATTTCCCAGAGGAACAACTGTCACCTACTGTAGCCACACCCTGTACCGTCAGCCAGTGGCGCCGAAACAAGGAGCGGAATGAAGCTTCTGGTTTCGCTCTAAGCTACAGCCATGAAGCTTTCACTACAGTGACATCATCTGCTATCACCAAACCGCAGTGATTTAATGATACACCTAGTTCTTGGATAGTTCTCGTAAGTTGTTAAAGGTCCGGAAAGTGTAAAATATCTAAGTAGATCATTTCTCCTTAAACTAAAAACAGTGCTAATTTTTATATTGTACTGAAAATCAGTGGGTTCAAAGTCATCTATATCCTTGTCCACTTCAGCCCAGTGAGTACCAGGCTCCTCGGCTTTCTCCAAGAAGAACCGTCCCACCAGCTCAAATAAAGCAGCACATCCACAGCTCCCCCAGAGAACGTCCACCCAGACCCACGTGGTGGAGGCGCCCAGCGCAGGCCCTCTCTGTCCTCAGGCAGCCTCTCCACCTCGGCCCGGACAGTGGTCGCCTGGCTGCTACTGCCCAGCAGTCTTCTTCCTTGTGGGAATCTTCTAAACTTCCCACACCGACGCCTCCCTCTGAGAATTTTTAAGTCTTTATTTGTAATTAAGGTAATAAGGGACTGTTTTTGTTCACACAGAAGAGGCTGAGATAATTAAGATGCATCAAATGTGTGGGTTCCTCACTTATGTTTTAATGATTTCATCAAAATCTGACCATTAATTGATCTGTAAGCATTTTTACTTGTTGTAGCTACAACCTTTGCAACTGTGTGTGTCATTCGTGATGTTTTCATCCCATTCGAAGTGTCCTGGTCTAAGGCACATGGGGACCTATTAGAAGGTCTGCGTATCCTGCCAGTTACATCGGATTCGCTGTTTCTTTTACTATTTTCAATGGTGAAGGAGGGAGAGTTCAGGACAGGACCGTCGGGATGCGCAGTGGTAACCGGGACCCTTTGCTGCCTCCTTTAATTTTATGAGAGGAAAGGATGTGAGCAAATAAACAAAAATTCCCCCTTCCCTTCAAAATGTTCTAGAATAAATATATTCTCGATATTTTGCTACAAAAACACAGGAAAATAAAGGGGATATATGCAACCAAGGACACCAGATAAATAGCTTAAAGTGCCCTTCAATAGGCAACTAGATAAAGATGTGACACATTTACACAATAGAATGCTATTCAGCCATAAGGAAAGAGGAAACACTGCGAGTGTGATGAATTGCCATCATGCTACGTGAAGTAAGTCCGACAGAACACTGAAGAGCCATATGATCTCACTCTTGTCTGGGAGATAACACTGAAAGGCATATGTGAACAAACAAGACAAATAAGCTAACAAACTCATGGCCACGGCAACAGCATCTGGCATACAGACCGCCAGGTGTGTGTGGGGACGGGGGGGTGGGTGGGTAGACAAAGCACAGCGAGGGAGGGGTGCCCAGAGGGAAGGGGTCGGCAGTAAAGGGGGTCCAATATATGGGAATGGAAGGGACATGACTCTGGGTGGTGGGCACACAGCACAATATACAGATGATGTGGCATAGAAATGTTCACTTGAAACCTATAATTCTATTAACCAATGTCACCCCAATAAGTTTAATCAAAAAGAACAGTGTCTATGAAATCCTAATTTTCGTACCCATAAAGTATTACTGGATACGAAAATATGTTTAAAGCTCCAATTTCACATTAGTTAATAACTTAAAACCTCATGAAGTAATACAATGGGTTTACATCCCAACTGGTAAAGAACTGTCAAGCCAAGAATGTTTCTAAAGCCGCCACATGGGGGAGCAGCCAGACATTCTCATCGCCATGGAATCAGGTGAGGAGGTTCTGCAGGTCCCACAGATCCTAAGCTCAGAGACACCAAGAGTCCACCCAGTGCTGACACCTGTCCAGTACTCCACCTGCCCGGTGCTGAGACCTGCCCAGTGCTGAGACCTGCCCAGTACTACACCTGCCTGGTGCTGAGACTGCCCAGTGCTGAGTCCTGCCCGGTGCTGACACCTGCCCGGTGCTGACACCTCATTCCGCAGATCCTCAGTCCGGGGGCTTCCCTCTGTGTGCTGAGTCCAAGCCCAGCATCACGAAATGTCTGACCACCAAGTACAGGTGCCGTTACTGGAACAGCAAATGCAACGCCAACGCACTCCGCCTGTCACCAGGGTTCCTGACCTGCACCCGGTCAGTAGTGCTGCGCGCCAGGCTCCGGGACGAAGCCCCGGCCCGGCCGCCCCAGCCCGCCGCGCCGGCGCACCTGCAGGATGGCCACGGTCTGGGAGAAGTGGTGCTGTTCCATGGTGGACGTGGAGTACAGCGCGGCCAGCGGGTGGTCGAACTTCTGCAGGTAGCTGTTGCTGAAGCCCCTGTGGTCCAGGTCGTGGCACAGACACGCGACGAGCAGGCCTTTGCGCTGTAAGACCACGGGCACAGGCGCTGAAAGCCACGCCGTCACTCCGGCCACACGCCTCTGCCGCCCGCCCTCCAGCCGCTCCTCAGCCAGCTCTGACCCCGGTCTAACCGCCTCTGTGCCTCTGGGCTTTCCTGTCCGTGAACTTGGTCCCAGGACCCCTCAGCTCTGGGAAGAGGGCAGGGGGACCCCAGGCAGCCCAGGCCCCAGCGAGAAGCCGGTGTGCCGGGAGGGCAGCCTCGTCCTCCACGAGCAGCTGCTCACGTTCGACTCCAACACGTCAGTCCTTGTCCACTAGGAGGGTGACAGGGACGTCACAGGACATGTGCGACGTGGCTCATCCCAGGGGAGAGCAGCCGCAGCCGGGGAGGGGCTCAGGCCCCTGACAAGGAGGGCGCAGGCGGCCCTGGGAGGCGGGTGGGCAGCGGGTGGGCTCCCTGAAAGCCAGCGGTCAGGGAAGCTGCGGCTCGGGGGCCTCGGGGAGAGGAGGACAGAGAGACGGAGTGGGGAGGCTGAGGACCTCACAGGCCTTGTCCCCTGCGTGAGCCAGGGAACAGCGACAAGACCACCTCATGACCAGAGACGAGGGCTCCCTTCCCTCCGTGGCTCGGGGTGTCCTGGAGCAGGACAGCGGGATGGGAGAGGAGAGGGGGAGCGCAGTGAGCGCTGTGCAGGGGCCAGGTGGAGAGGGAGGTGGCCACCAGGCAGCTCCAGATCTGGAATGCTTGCAAGAGGGGCGAAGCTCCACCCCACCTCCCCACCCCCCAGTGCACAGTGGGCCCAGTGCACAGTAGGGTGAGAATGGACGATCCATCCCAGAACCTGCGGGCTCCAAGCTGGAGAGGTTCCCGGGGACCCACGTCAGGTGTGGGAGGCAGCGACACCCCAGGGCCCCGCTTCCCTGCGCGAGGGGATCGTATGGCCCCGCAGTGGGGCGTCCCTGTGCCCAGAGCATGAGGCCGCGGCCGCCACTGCTCCTCCCGCCGAAGACGGACAGAGCAAAGGCCGCAGGCCTCCTCCTCCTCTCCCCTGGGCGCCATCGCTCAGAGGCTGGGGTCTGCGCACCTGCCCTTCCTACTCAAACCCTCACGGCGCAAGCCTGGGGTGCTGTCCGCACCACGTGCTCCGGGCCGCCCCGGACCCGCCACACATCCAGGCCACCCGCGCGCCCGACGCCGAGGGGACAGGACGGCGGGCCCGGCGGGAGCGCGGCGCACCTCCAGCTCGGAGAAGAGCCCCATGTTGTTCTGCAGGATGGCGTACATGCAGTGCGCCACGGTCACCGCGTGCTTCCAGTTGTGGTAGGGCACCCGCCGGTAGTTCTTCTTCACGGACATGATGAAGCGGCACAGCTTCTCGAAGTCAAAGCTGCGGGAGAGACAGCGCGGGCAGTCAGTGTGCCGGGAGCGGCCACTGTCCGCACCGCCCGCACGTCGCACTGAAGCTGCGACCTGAGGGCCTGGGGACGCTCCCGCACGCTCCCCGATGCCCGGCCAGGGCGGAGGAGGCCCTGTGGAGCTTCTCTCTGAGGGCCGGCCCCCACCAGGGAGCAGGACTAGCCGCCTGCCCTCCCCATCGCTGCCGCCCTTCGCCCCCCTCACCGGGCGGTGTCCCCACCCCAGGGCTCAGCAGACCACCTGTGACCCCCGCGGAAGAGCCTCCTGAACTGACCATTTCCCAAAAGCTCATTCAGATTCCAAACTACAAACACGTGCACCCTGGGAATTCTCCAGGTGAGTGGTATCTTTGTAAAACGAATCCACGGTAAGCCGTCCTCAACCCTTAGTCACCATGACTATCCTGACACAGTACATGGTAAAAATGGCATTCCATCATTCAATATGGTTATCATGTTATTTTATAACAGAACCATGTATTCACACCTATTTAAGGGTTTACCAATTTTCTCAGATTTTAAGGCCGCTTAAATCAGAAGCACAAAACAGGGTTTTGGGAAATGCCAAAGAAAAGAAGGTTCAAAAGCTTCTAAAACTATGTAACCTGCATTTCCTCCATGAAAATCTTCAGATGTCCGTAAAGTGAGAGGGATGCCAGTGGAAGAGCTCATATGGCCAGCCTCCATGGGTAACATGAGAATAACTGGAGCGGGTCACCTGTGTGCGTCCCTTTTCAAGAGTAACTTAACGTCACACGCGGCTTCCGTGGTTCCGGAGAAGCCAGGGCTCCGGCCACTCCCCGGGGAGAGGGTGGGCGAAGGCAGGCGCCCGCTGGGCCCGGGGTGGGGGCCTGCAGGTCTAGGGGACACCTGTTTCTTTCCAGCTGTTCCGACTGGCACCCAGAGGAGGTGGAAGGCTGATACAAACGCACGCATGTATGTCAAGCACACGTCCAACCGTGTGCAAGTGTGTCCGGGACTCCTACCTCTTTCGGTCCGACAGCCTAAGTTCGCGCCCCCACATTCTGAGGGCCACCTGGCTCTACCTGTGCGTGAGCCGAGGGACAGAGGGCTCACAGCGCTACAGGGAAACGAGAGGCTGCGGCTCTGTCCAGGCCTCCTAGCCTAACATTAAGTCCTTAGAAAAGGCAATTTTCAGAGTTTGTGTTAATAACTCCCCCCCTCTCCATGCCCATCAGAAAGTGACAATGCGTCCGGGTAAGGGAGGGAGGGGCCCTGTCACTCAGTATGAAAAGGGTGTTTCTAGCCATTCGTACCAGGACGTCCCGCAGGAGCGATGGATCATGTAGACAAAAATCCCCGGCCACATGTTTTCAAAAGGACCGATGTCAAAGTGGAATCTGAAAAGAAACGCAAAGAAGGCTCAGTTTATCCCAAATCAGTTCACACACCAAACAGGAAGAACGCAGGGGAACTGCTGGCTACTGAGGAACGAGAAACACGGGGTCAGCCTCTCTCTCTCCTGCCTCCCCATCACGTCTCTGCCGCACAGACAGGTTTCCAGAAGGAAACTCCACTCACGCCCTCAGGAACTTAGGGCAGTATGTGCTTAATTGTCATCGCTTAATTTTCTATCAAACAGTCTGTAAAAAAGGGATGCTGTGGTTACTACCAGAGCAATGAAAGAGTAAAAAAGTTTTATTATGAAAAATGCACAGACATTACAAAACTCATAGATAAGGAAGTCTCAAAAAAAACTTACAAAAATTTTTAGAGCTGAAGATTATCCTATCTTCTATTTAAATCCACAGAAAAAATTCATTAATATAAACACACAACAAAGTTTTTACCTACTTTTCACTTGCTAAGTTACTGACATTTAACCCAGGTAAACAGAGTGGTGTCTGGTACAGTATCTAAAAGGACATTACCCTCCGGTCATGCCATTTCTGACACCAGAGGGTGAGTTTCTGCACCAAGCCATTCTGTCCTCTGTGGACACCAAGCGACACTCCCCACGCAGCTCCACGCTGACCGGCCGGGAATTAGCGGAGTCCCGGCTCGGTCCGCAGCCCCACAGCCTGCCCCTCGCCTCCCGAGCAACTGCCGGGCTGGCCACCGTTTCTGGCCGAGCAGCTCGGAGGCCGGGTTTGTAACACGCGGCAACAGCCCCAGACCCGGGAGCACTCTGCTCACTCCTGGGGTTCCCGAGGAAGGAAGCACGTCAGGAGGAGACGGGGTGGGGAAGGGAGGCACAGGCAAGCGGGGGCAGGGGCACCGCTCCGTGCTCTCTCGGGCCCCCCCTCCCCGGGATGTGATGCCTGTGCGGACAGCTCTCGAACCCTTACTCAAGGTTTTCCTGGAGGCCTTATCCCCAGGCATAGTGAGTCCCTGGCCTTTGATGATGGCCTCATCCCACCTCCTGCACCCCCAGAAGTCCTAGTCACAGGGCTTGTTCCTGGTACCCAGGCCTCACCCTCTAAGGTTCTTCCTTGGCATGAACCCGGGTACAGTTGAGTTTTATGACGAATAAGGAAGGACACCCCTTCACCCATGTCACTAGGAGCTCTGCCAGGAAACAGCTAAAGACCACACGTGTACGCCTCTCATTCCAGCACAACTGAGGCCGGGCACCGATCCCTGCCCCGGTGGTCCCTCTGCCTGGCCTGCGGGATTGGGCCGACACCGGCTCTCCAACATCCCCCGAGGCATCCCAGATTGTGAGAGGGCGGTTCTTGGGTGATGCACCCCAGGATTAGGCTCCCTCCTGTCTGGCTCCGGGTGTGTCACCCAAGAACTGTAGCTGCCAAGTCACTACAGCTCGGCAGTTCCTGTGTTGAGCATCTGCCCCTGGTGGTCAGTGCACGTCATGGCCACCGGTCGGACGGCCGGACGGTCACTTAGGCTTTTCCATATAGACTAGAGGCCAATGCACACAGCTCATGCCCGGGGCTCGTGCTGGCAGCCCACACAGCGCCTTGACCCTCGCAGCCCAGCTTTGTCCGGAAGGTCTTCCGATGTCCGGTCTAATTAGCATGTTATGCTTTTATCGTTAGAGAGAGCTGTGTACTACACATGCCATCAAAAGACAAACTACGGCATAGTTGACCGTTTATGAGCTAATCTGACCAAACATCAATTCAGCCAGCAGTGCCAGGCCCGGGGTGGTGAGGAGGGCTGCACCCAGGGGAGGGGCCACAGAGAAGGGGCAGGAGAGAGAGGCGCTCACTGATTGGCTGCAGCAGGGAGAGGAGCTCACTGATTGGCTGCAGGTGAAGTGGCGGGCTCTTTGGGGATGGGCTGTCCCAGTGTTTCCATCTGTTACCCAGGCCACCGGGGCAGTGAGGCCACCTCATTCCAGGGCCACCTTGTTTAATTAACACCGTGTGCCCCATCACAAAGCAACTACCAGCTCTGGGTCACTTCCGGGAAGTTTCTATGCCGTTAGTGTGGCTTGGACTTACAATGGGTGTCCAAATTACCGGAGGTCCTACACCAGCAATTGCAGATAGAGCATAAGATGGGAAAACAAGTTGGGGAAGGTGAATTATTAGCTTTTCCAATTTGTAAATTTAAAACTACACAGAAAACTGCTAGAATCTGATATTAAATGCCATTAAGTATTATATAGTGTCCGCTGCACAAAGGACTAAAGAGAGCAGCTAGCGTTTAGGGTGACTCATTTCAAAATCGCGTTCAGTGTCGTTTTAACTGTGAGACCCGGACAGGCTGTACCGAGACCTGGAATCCCCTCGCGCGGGAGGAAGGGCAGCGTGCAGCCGCTCGGGCAGGCGCGGCGGCATCGGTGCCCTAACGCTGGGCCCGGCGCCCCTCGGGCGGCACTCACAGCTCCAGCTCCCTGCAGACGCGGCCGGGCAGCGTGAAGCGCATGAGGCCCTGCCACTCCTCGGCCGTGCAGACGCTGTGGTAGGACAGCTTCTCCATGGTCACGCGGTAGATGCACTCCGAGTGGCGGATCCGGTGGTACATCTGCAGGCAGACAGGGAGGGGACGGGCGTCATTACAGCTCGGGGCCTGGCGCGCGGGAAGCGGAACAGCGGCTGCCACCACCACACCCCGGGACCTATTCCTATTCCTGCCTCCACGAACCCTGGAGCGCCCCACACATGCGGCCCGCGGGGACCAGACAGAGGACGACGTGAGGGAAAAGGCCGAGTGACCGGGAGCAGCTGTCTTTTCCTTGTTGCTGTTCATCCTCACCCAAGGATATTTTTCCATTAATTTTTAGAGAGAATGAAAGAGGAGGAGAGACAGGGAGAAATATTGATGTGAGAGAAACACATCGACTGGTTGCCTCCTGCACACGCCCCTTCCCCACAGGGTCCGGGAAGGAGCCTGCAACCAAGGTACGTGCCCTTGCCCAGAATCGAACCCAGGACCCTCAGTCCGCAGGCCGACACTCTATCCCGAGCCACACCAGCCCAGGCCAGCTCTTTGCCAGGCCTCTCTCTGCGAGATGAGACTGTGGCCATTCCTAGCTGGCACCTCAGCTGGGGACTCACAGCTACCGACACCGACACACACACCTGCGTCTAGAAGCCACTCGTGCTGCTGTTCTAGGGCTGACGGCGGGACCTTACGATACAGCCTGAACGGAGACAGGCAGAGACTGGGATGTGTTTTCTGTCTCCTTTTAAAACGCTGAGCTTCGTCCCGGAGTCTCAGATGCTTGACTGCAAGGGCCTTCGTTAGTCAAGAATGTGGGAGACTCGGGCCCAACTCGGGGACATTCAGCAACTGTGTGCACACGCACTGCGCCAACAGGTCATGTGTTTTATGAAAACACACTCCAATAGAAGTTTTTGCAAATACATATATCCGTGCTTACTGAACATGTTCTTACTAAACAACGATAGACGTTAAAATAAAAACACTGTCCTGTAACTAAATGCCTGCTAGCAGTTGGCATGTTCTTTTTCACTACTCGGCGGGGTGGTGACATTATGTCTGGCCCCGTTTAACCTATCTCCACGCTGATTTCCAGAAAGCAGTGGATCCCAACGGAATGATGCTAGTCCTGCCTGTTGTTAAACAGCCACTGTGGTTTCGTTCCCCGACAGCTAATCTTGGGGTGGAAACTCGGATGCATTTGTTTCCAGGAATCTCCACAGTTAATCCTGGAATTACATGGCGAGTGTTCACACAAGTGGTGGGAGGCTCAGAGCCGTGAGGAGGGGGAGTTTGCTCTTGTGCTCCAGCTGCTCACGGCACCACGGTCCGCAGGGACAACTGCCCAGCCACAGGCTCACGCCACGGGAACACGGCAGCCGTCTGTCTGCCAAGTGCCCGCTCCGGACGGGAGCCGAGGGAAAGCCCTCATGTTCTTGTTCACTGCAAACGCCGCGGGCTGCGTGGCCGTGAGCAAACGCCTGAGCTTCCTGTGTCCCCTTTCCTCGGCGCCTCTGGTTCAGAGAAACGACCCCAGTGAAACGCTCCACGCCTCCATCTTCTCCAGAGTGAGGGCAGTTCTCCGGCCTCTCAACCCCAAAGGGACGACGAGGCACCCACGTGAGGCTGCTCCTTCCCCCGCGCAGAGCAAAGCTCCGGAGACGAAAGTGGCCGGCGGGGAGGGACTCGTGGGTCAGGCCAGAGCTGCCAACGCGCAGCCAGAAACAGAACGAGAAGTGGACACAGGGCTTCTGGTGAACCCTCTGCCGAAACCATGAGACCCAGGGCACATCCCAGGGGAGAGACCTCAACTGAGCGGTCACATCGCCCGGAATGGGAGGTACCTGCCTGCAGGGGGAGCAAGAGCGCATCACTCTGTGATATTCCGCCAAAATTATCACCTCGGAGCAAAGCACGAGCAGAAAGCAGGCGAAGCAAACTAACAACGCTCCTCAGTCACTGGACCTCACGCTTCACTGCCCCGGCCTGCAGGACGGAGGGGGCAGGCCCAGGGTCAGCTCCAGCACCTCGCACAGGGCTGGGTGCGGCCCCACAATTCAGACGCTGAAACCCTAGCCCTTCGAATGTGCTCGTGTTCATAGATGGGTCTTTAAAGAGGTAATTAAGACAAAATGAGGTCGGCAGGGTGGGCCCTGATCTAGTACAACTGGAGTCCTTTAAGGAGAGGAGCTGCAGGCAGACAGGAACCGCAGGAGGACCAGGGAAGACCTGGGGAGGGGCACACGCAGGTGGCATTAGAATAAACTGGGGTGGGCCACAGGAAGAGGGCAGAGCGAGAGGAGGGCACTGCTGGCTTTCCTGTCACCGGCGCTGGCCACCGTTTTTAAATGGGCTGAGGACGTACCGAGTCGCTACAGCACTGGATTCCACTGGATTCACGTACAAGGTAAAAGTCACAGTCAGAATACACTGGAAGATACACCCTCTGCAACTCTGAAGCTACACAAACGAAAGCCCTCACTGTTGTATTTATGGGGGAGACAGAACCTGATTTCCTGCTCCTTTGCAATGAACCGCGCAACACCCAGTGTCCCCAGCAGAGGGCGCCCTGGCACCACAAAGGAAGGGGGCTGCGCTGCAGTTTCCTATTTGGGGTCCCAGAAACCGTTAAGCGGTTTCCACTAGTTACAAATGACTCCTGTGGAACGTGGTTCCATGTCCAAAAAGGCAATTTCTCTAAACTAATGAAGTGGTCACTTCCATTTCTACTGATTGCACTTTACCAAAGAGTTATAAAATGTTCCCTCACTTCCAAACCCCAGTCCTGGGGGGAAAGGAACCCTAGAATTTCTAACAAGCATTGAAAACGGAAAAGATGGCCAATCCAGCTGCTCTAAATGAGACCGCACAGGGTGAGCGGGAGCGCCCCCAGCGGGCCAGCAGGCAGGGCGGGTGCGCTCTGCTCCTGTGCACCGCCCTCCTCACGCCACGGCCGCGGGCCCGACAGCGAGGCTCCGAAAGGCCTCCTCGTCCATCTGGGTGGACCTGAGGCTTGGACATTTCACCTGTCTAACTTCTTTTTTCCCTCCGACATATTTGTGTTGATTTCAGAGAGGAGGGGAGAGGGAGAGACAGAAACATCAATGAGAGACAATCATTGAGAATCACTGATTGGCTGCCTCCTGCATGCCCCCTACTGGGGATGGAGCCTGCAACCTGGGCATGTGCCCTTGACCAGAATCAAACCCGGGACCCTGCAGTCCTCAGGCCAATGCTCTATCATCCACAGAGCCAAACTGGCTAGGGCAACTTCCTTTTTTTTAAAGAACAGATGCTCACCTTGAAGTAAGTGCAAAATACTAAGGGATTGCTTTTCTTCCCAGGCCTGGCTTTTTCTAACTCTGAGCCACCAGGAATTGGTTTAATGAAGGAATCTTAAAAAAGACCCCCCTTACACTACTTTATTTGCGTTGTTTAAAGTTACTACCGAGCAGTGAGAAAGTAGTTAAAGGCATGGCTCACGTTGGCGCAGTGCAAGGCTAACGCACAGAACACGGCGAACATCTTGAAGTTGTTCTCGTCCGTCTTGGAGAAGGCGCTGCCGCTGATCTTGTTCAGCATCTGCACCACGCCGATCACGCTGCCGCGGCTCACGATGGGCATGCACAGGATGTTGCGTGTGGTGTAGCCCGTGTACAGGTCCACCTCCCTGGGGGGAGCAAGCAGACACACACACACACACACACACACACACACACACAACAGAAGGTAAACGACTTACTCTACCATAAACCTCAACTCTGCTGTGCAAGTTACACGCTCCTGTTACAAATGCTCTAATGGAGCCGCCAGCTTCCAAATTCAAGGACCATGTGGCATTGGAAAGTGTTCTACTTAAACCTTTTCAAAAACACCCTTCCGGTCTGTTCTTTTGTTCTCAGGAGCTTTTCAGAACAGGATCCAGAGGCCTTCGGCTTACTGCTCAGTTTGAAGGACCAACCGTCCTTCAAAACACCAACCGTCCATCCGGAGAAAACCAGAATCAGTGTGGTAAGCGAGCACGTGCCTTTGGCCTGGGCTACACCATGAGGTGAACTTGCTGAGCTTAGCAAGCAGACACGTGGGTGCAGAGCGGGCCCGCCCCAGCCCTCCTGTCTGTACACAGAGCTCTCGTGGCCTAGACCACGCCACGCCGTGAGGCACTGCGCCCAGCACCCAGCACCCAGCAGGGACGCCACGGCCTGCAAGCCCAGAGCACTGCTCTCTCTCTCTCTCTCTCTCAGAAGGTCGCCGACTCTGATGTCGAGGAAACACTTTGAGAGAAAGACCCCATTGCACAGAGGCAGCGTGAAGTTGGGCAGCCAGCGGGATGGGCTATGTGCCCGTGTTTCCGGGACCCGGCCACGTGGCTGCGTGGAGCAGGGTCCAGCCTCTGCTCGCGGACTAGGATCCTCTGGTGTGGAGGTGCCACCGTGTCTTTACCCGGTCACCAGGTCAGGGACAGGACAACTGCGTGACCCCCAGTGTGTGGCGGTATGAAGATCGGCTTCCACTCTTTGTCTTGGAGACACCCGAGTGGAGCTGACCGAGAACACAAGAAACCACCAACCGCTTTCCGCTGTGCGGTGCCATCCAGCCCCTCCGCCAAGCGGGTGCGCCCGCTCCCCCGCCCGCCAGCCGCGCTAATGCCCACCTTCGGAAATCTCAGCCATTCGTGTCGCTGTGTAGTGGGACCTGACCCTCATTAAGTTCCTGTCCCTCACCTCACATGTCCGGCGCTTATTGGCCGTTCACAGCCAGTATTTATCAAATAGAGTTTGCGTTGTTTTTGAAAAAGCTGATACTCAGCACACTCTTTATTGATAAAACACATCACTAGAATAGATACAACCTGTGTTTATATCCAAGTTGTGTGTGTTTGACACTGATCAAAAACTACCTGAGAGAACTTCCTATTGTTTGTTTTATTTAAGTGTCTCTTTTAATAAACTGAATGCTTGAGTTAACTGAACACTCTGGCATCTGACCTATTACTCCCTAATAACCACAGCATCAATCTTAAGACTCAATTTCTAGAGATCTATTAAAATATTATTACATGATTTGGCTTCTAGTTCTCCAAAGGAACGCAGGACAGAGCAGAAGAGAACCCTCTACGTCCTCTGCTCCGACTCACAGCCTCTGACAGCAGCAGCCGCCGCCCCTTCCCACTGGGCATGTCAGGCACAGGGACGGACGTTTGTAAGTCTTTCCTCTCGTCGTAAAATAACGCAGAACCACGAGAGAGGCCTGCTCAGACCCAGTGTAAAGAGGAGGGAACGAAGGCTCGGAGATGAAGTGACTTACAGGTCACCAGAGCTCTAAGTGTCCAGGACAGTCACCCTAAAGTGGCCCTGTGCCCGGGCGCTACCAGCGTGCAGGGACAGTGCTGGCACCACAGAAACAAGCAGCTTTGGGCCGGCATGCTTTTGCTTTCTGTTGCTTTTATACCCGTTAGCTGGGTGTCACTGACGGTCTGGTGCCCGTCACTTGAAATGTCTGAAAGCACTGACTCCTGGGAACAGGGTCGTTGCAGAGTTCCCAGAGCTGAGCTCGGGCTGCACAGCGGTCGCGGCCAGGGGTCTCGGCCAGGGGTCTCGGCCAGGGGTCTCGGTCACGGTCTCGGTCAGCGGTACGGCCAGGGGTCTCGGCCAGGGGTCTGAGTCAGCGGTCACGGCCAGGGGTCTCGGTCAGCGGTCACGGCCAGGGGTCTCGGTCAGCGGTCACAGCCAGGGGTCTCGGTCAGCGGTCTCGGCCAGGGATCTCAGTCAGCGGTCACGGCCAGGGGTCTCGGCCAGGGGTCTCGGCCAGGGGTCTCGGTCAGCGGTCACGGCCAGGGGTCTCGGCCAGGGTTCTCGGCCAGGGTTCTCGGCCAGGGGTCTCGGCCAAGGGTCTCGGCCAGGGGTCACGGCCAGGGGTCTCGGGCAGGGGTCTCGGTCAGCGGTCTCGGTCAGCGGTCACGGCCAGGGGTCTCGGCCAGGGGTCTCAGCCCAGGGGGCAGGAGGGCAGAATCAAGGGGGGACAAGAGCTGCTCGCTGCACCTGTTGAAGCGTGGGTCCGCGTAGGCATCCGGAATGTTCAGCACTTCCCCCGTCCGCGCTACCTGGCCAGCAATCCCTTTCTCAATGGAAAACCTGCAAGTACAAGAGAGAGGAGCATGCTCACTAAGCACAGATGCTGCGAACCGCTTACTGCCCCGCACATTGAACAGAAAAGCACTTTAAATGCATGTACACATTCTAAACCGTATTGTTGTAAACTGTGCCAAGATAAAGCAGAAAAACGTTGCACAGTAATCACTTGAGACCTGGATTTTAAGATGCAATTCAAATATGTGAACTTACACTGAACCACAAATGGACATTGAAAAACTAATTAGCATTCTCCTGCACTGACCAATAGCAATACTTTGTATTGACAATGCACATTATCATTTACATTTCCTGCGTTAATTCTCACTGTTGTGGGAACTGAGGCCCATATGGGCGCCGTGATTTGCTGAAGTTTGTAACCTGTCAGTGGTACAAGGGAAGCAAGAACACGGCTCTATAGCCGTGCACGCCCTACCACACACAAACCAGGACCACAAGTACGGGTTTCTGAGAGAGGACACAGCACTGGAATGCTAAGGCATTTGCAATACAGCACGCTATAAAAATAACACACTTTAACACTGCTCATGTTTTATTTCTCCAATTTGTTAAATTTAAAAATAGTCAAAACACAAGCACCGTCTATACTTAGGTTTTGGTATTTAATATCAACACTTTCTATTACAAACACAGTCTCTCCTATGGTTTTCCGACACAATATTATCATCAGTCATGCACTCGTGTTGAAACGTGGTTAGGAAAGACGTCTGCAGTGCACACATCGCTGTACTTCTACAGCTGGACAGAGCCTGCATCCTAGCCTCCACTTCACAGGAGGTCAGCATCACCGAGCTAAAGCTCCAGCCTGAGACTGTCACTAGCAGCATTCAAAGGAATGGGTTTGACCCTGCAGGCACGGAAAGAAGGTCGCTTCAAGGTTGCGTTTTCCTGGGCCGCGTGACCATGGCAACGCCGACGCCCTGAGCAGGGGTCAGAATGCACTGGGGGGCCTGCGGGGGACGGCTTGGTCTGGGGTGGCCTGACTGACCCTTTACTCCCACCTCAGGCGGCTGCCCTGCAAACACATCCTGCTGGCCGGCCCCTCCCGGCTCCAGCCCCGCGAACACGCTCCACCAGGGCCCCATCTCGCCCGGGAGGGCACCAGCGCCTCCAGGAGGGAAAGGACCTCCTGCGAGAGAAAGGACTTGGCCCACAGATAGATCCAGGCTGGCTGAAGTGCCTGTCAGCCAGTCACGTGGTGGAATACAGGACAGTGGTCAGCAAACCGCGGCTCACGAGCCACATGCAGCTCGCGAGCCACCGTTTGCCTCTGTGTTGACTAATGAGTTTGCTGACCACTGCCCAGGGCCTGGAGCAGGACTGCCCACTGGGGGGCAGTGGTGAGCAGCTGCAGCATTACTGGTCCTCTCCACACCTGCTAGCGCCCCCTTGGGACAGACAACGGCGCAAATGAACAGCGATTCCTAGCGAACACTGCTTTCCTGGGTGCTGTGACCCCCAGAGCATTGGAGGGTTACGTGGAGAGCCGTTAAACGAAGCCCATAAAGAACAAGAGGCGTAAAATGATCCAGGTGTTGACCGTTCCGTGTGATCCCACACGTTCCTGACAGTGCTCCCTGCAGGCGTTCGGACCGTGGCAGGCGAAGCCACCGCCAGCCGCACGGACCCGCTCCGTGACAAAGCTGCCACGACGGCACGGAGGCGGCCTTGGGGTCAAGAGGCAAATGGGGTGTCACGTGACTGAGCACACCGCCGGCCCAGGCACAGAACCGCGAGCCCAGGTCAGCGCGCTGCAGGTCAGCGCCCGCTGCGGCTGGACTTGGCA
Source organism: Lasiurus cinereus (assembly GCA_011751065.1). Taxonomy (NCBI): domain Eukaryota; kingdom Metazoa; phylum Chordata; class Mammalia; order Chiroptera; family Vespertilionidae; genus Lasiurus; species Lasiurus cinereus. The sequence goes on from JAAGEH010000152.1 coordinate 877,045, forward strand.
CAGGCGGCCCCTGGTGCGGAGGCGGGCGCCCCGTTTAAGCTCGCCTGCCCCTCGCCACGGGAAGCCTGCCGCCGCCATCCGGGCGGGAGCGCCTTTACCTACCTGGGAGCACTAGTCAGTTTTTCCACCATGATTTCCACGAGAACCGCCTCCGAAGACGGCGTTTCCGGGGACGCTAACGCTTCTCGGCGCGGTTTGGCCGGCGCTGCAATGCCATTCCCAGAAGCACTGCCTTCGGGAGGCGGGTCCTGGTGGGAATGATACCACAGTGTGACGGGCGGTCGGCGCACCGGCGGGAGCACAGAGCTGGCGCAGGACCTGGCGGCGGCGCTCGGCCCGCGGGCGCCGTGTACCTGATCTCCTTGGTCTTCTTGAAGACGGGCTTGCCCTCCTTCACCTCCCCGATGTCGAAGAGGTCCGAGTACAGCTCCTGGTTCTTGTGGTCCACCTGGAAGAGCGCGCAGCGGTCGGCGTTCACCAAGTTCTTGGCGTAAATCTGAGGGCAGACGGGGAGGCACGGGTAAGCCCACGAGAAAGGCACCAATTCGCACCAGAAACACACTCTCAGTTCAGCAATAGGCATAAAATAAAGTAAAAAAAAACACAGGATTATCTCAATGAATGCAGGGAACGTGGAGGTTGAAACCCAATCATGATTTTAAAAAACGAGGAACAGAAGGAACTTCCTCAATCTGAGAAAGGCCGTCTACAAAATGTGTGTGTGTGTGTGTGTGTGTGTGTGTGTGTGTGTGTGTATGCATATTTAACAGCGAAAGATTGGATACTTCTCCTCTAAAATCAGCACTAAGACAAGGTACACACTCTCAACCTCCATTCATCGTACTGGAGGTTCTACACAGGACAACTACCCGGGAAAAATAAAGGGTGACCAGCTGGGACAGGAGGAGGTGAAACTACTGTTAATTCTAGACGACATAATTCCACCTCCAGAAAAACCCTAAAGAATCCACTTAAGAAACCATTGGGAATAATGATCTCATCAAATTTGAAGGATACAAGATCAATATGCAAAAACCAATTTTACTTTTATACATTTTTAATAAAAATCTGAAAACAAATTTAAGAGAACAATTCCATTTAGAACAGCATTAAAAATAAAATGTTTAGAATAACTTCACCAAAGTAAGAATAATAGTTATGCTTTGAAAATTACAGACATTGCTCTAAAAGTAAAGATAACGTAAATAAATAAATAAGACCCCATGTTCATGCTGGAATACTTAATGCTCCTAAGATTCCAAATTGATCTATGGATTCAACACAATCCCTATCAGAATCCCATCTGCATTCTTTGTATAATCGACAAGTAGATTTCTAAAAGTTATACAAAGTGGCAAGGAACCAAAAATTATTGAAAAAGAACAAAAAATTTGGAGGACTCTTCCTTCCCATTCTCACAACTTTCTACACAACAACAGTGACCGAGGTGGTGTGACCCTGTCCTCGAGGAGGAAAGACAGCGGGATGGCGGAGGACCACCAGCCGAGAAGGAGATGACGGCGGAGGTGAAGGAGCAGGGACCGCCACGTCAGGAAGACTCGGCTGGCAAGTCCCCACCCAGCACATGTACAGAGGCCGTTGAGGACCATAAAAAGCAACTCCATGTCTTCAGGGTGTAAATGTTTTCCATGCTCACCACTACGTAATGAAAACTCGGAGGTATTTTTCAAAACGTTACTTGATGCCCTCCAAAAAACCCCAGGCAACACTCCAGATCTGTTCGCACCCTTTAGAAGTTCCACGTCTGGCACGTTAAACATTCCACCATACACCAGGCATGAACCTAAGGTAAGTAAACACATTGTCAAAACAAGCGGCAACCTACCATTATGTGTTCAAGTAGAGAATCTATGGCGACTATGTTATCAAAATACGTTCTGCAAAGAGAGGACAGAAATGGTGAGCGCCGTGTGAGAACAGAGCGGTGCCCTCAGTGAAATGAAAGCGTCACGAGGTAGGTCCGATTCTTGCCATCTCTGGAACAAGCCATGTGTTACTGTAAAGCGCTTTGTGGAACGTTATCACTGACTTTGGCCTGCGGACTGTGGTTTCAGAGGGAGCATTGGGAATTCTTTCATTGGAAAGTACTGATGCAGGAAGGAAGTCTGTAGCGTTTAACTAAAAGTAGGAAAGAATAAAACGAGGTTCACTACATGAAACACTGTCATTAATCATTTTGACTGAAATGAAACAGGTTTAAATGTGCTCCAGCTCATTAACGTGGTTAAGATGTAAATTTATCCTGAAAACCTGACAAGTGCAAATGTAGCTGGGCTGAGCCACGGCAGCCACGTCGCTCACTGTGAAGAACACCAGAATGAACACGCTGCTGAGTCCGGGGACACGCCCAGGGAGTACACGCTCAGCACCGGGAGTGGGAGGGAGTGTTTCGTGGTGGCTGGTCCACCCACGGAAACACAGACCTGACGACCCGTCAGTGGGCATGCAGTACAGGGACGAAACAGTCCCCGCAAGGAAGGCCGCTTTCTCAGCGTGGGCTCTGTGGGCGAGGCATGCTCTCAGCACAGGTTTGCATGCACCCAGCGCCGTCCTTGTAATGAGGACAGCGTATATCAATCTGTGCCTTTCGTTTAAAGATCTCGTTAGCTGGAGCACGCTAAGGCGTAGGCCCAGGGCCACGCACACTGAGGAACGCGTGGCCAGGCAGTGGGAAAGCACACTGTGACCCACGGAGCAAAGTGGCATGTCCAGGCGGGAATGGACGGGGCTTTGGGAAATGGACAAGAGATTCAGGCCCACAGACAAGAGATGCCGAACGCTTCCCTTTCCAAGTATTCTGAGATCGTATCCCGTGCCCACAGCTGTGATTGCACTTTATCTCCGAGATGAGGGGATCCGCGAGGATCTCCTCCAATTCCACGTTTCTCTAACTTTATACAGTGGTACCTCGAGATACGAGTTTAATTCGTTCCATCACCTTGAGGCGTGGGAAACTATGAGACGCTCGAGTCACGGTAAACGGGTGGGTCGTGTGCAGCCGGCCGATCCCCACGATGACTCATATCTCAACTGTTGCTCGTATTTCAAAGCAAAAATCGCTCGCTCGACGGCTCGTATCTCAAAAATCTCATATGTTAGGGCACTTGTATCTCAAGGTAGCACTGTATTTAAGAAACTAAGTGTAGCACAAAGCAGCGACTTCACACTAACTAGTCACGGGCGCCAAGAGAACCTGAGAGGGTGGAGCAGGCAGGCCCGAGGGCTGCTGGCCGCCTGGAAGGCAGGCCGCTCTCCCTGTGAGCACAGAGGCCGTGACCCTGACCGCGCCTGTGGCAGCCTCAGGTCTCAAGAGCAAGCACAAGCGGGACCCCTGTGCACCTGGGGCTCCATCAAGGACCTGGGCCTGCTGCCACCCCCGCCCGGGAGTGTCTCAGGCCAGCCTCGGGCGATGGGCCTTTTCTGTAAAACCCTGTCTCAGCTCCTGTACACGGGAAAATTAAGTAGTGATAAGAGCATTTCGCTGACTGACATTTACAGAAAATGTCGGAGAGGTCTTTTTGGAAGGAACTAACTAGAACACTTCCTCTACTTCTGTTAGTTTTCTCCCACAAACAGACACCCCGTGTCAGTACCATAGGCATAACCCATGGACACCTGCGGGGGCAGAAGTAAGGTGGAAGGGGGGGAAAGAAGGGACATCTATAATACTTTCAACAATAAAGCTACGTTAAAAGACACACACAGCAAACTGCAAATGAGAACCGTGGCCTAACTATCTCAGTCCTTCCCCGGCAGCGGGAATGAGTGAGCGAGAGAGAGAGAGAAAGTGCCCCCCTCCTCTCGGCCCACCCACCTGCCAGCGCCGTCACCAGCAGCAGCCACCCACCCCACAACGCACACTCACTTGGACACGTCGAGTAGGAAGTCATTCAGCTCAGTCTGCTTGGCGAGGCCTCTGCAGAGCTGCCGTGGGAAACAAAGGCCGTTGAGGAGAACGGAGTTTATTACTTTCAAGTCCACATCCCGAACCCGGCGGACCTTGCTTAACGTAAAAGGCGGAACACCGTCGCTGGCTTACAATGCCGCAATACAGTGGTACCTCGAGATACGAGTGCCCTAACATAAGAGATTTTTGAGATACGAGCCGTCAAGCGAGCAACTTTTGCTTTGAAATACGAGCAACAGTTGAGATAGGAGTCATCGCGCGGATCGGCCGGCTGCACAGGACCCACCCGTTTACCGCGACTCGAGCGTCTCATAGTTTCCCACGCCTCAAGGTGACGGAACGAATTAAACTCCTATCTCGAGGTACCTTCAATCCCATTTCATTTTTCTAGAAGGCTTAAATGTGCTGACAAGCCCTTCATCCTTAGGACCTCATTGATCACACAAACACTCCGGGTAGGGACTGACTGTGTAACGGAGGCGGGAGGAGCTCGGAGCCTTGCTCAGAACCCGGAGCGGCGTGGGATGCGGGGTGTAGGACACGGGGCGCGGGGCGGAGCCAGCATCTGATCCAGGCACTTGGCCTCCAGAGGCGCTTCCCACGTGGGAAACTGACGGGGGCACATCTCCCATCCACTCGCCACGTCAGCTCCCAAGCCCTGCTCCTCCGCCCACTTTCCCACACGGGGGACCTTTCTCCGCATCTCCCGGCCCCTCCTGGACCCGAGCTGGCCGAGGGGACTCCGAAAAGCAAAACGCGGGGAGGAGCAGGGAAGATGCCGCGCAGAGCGGTACCCGCGCTCCTGAGCCTCGAGGTCTAGCCCCACGAGAGCTGTGCAGCGGGCAATGAGGGCGTTTCTTCTGGAGAACCGGGGTCTGGAATTCCACGTTTACGTTCCCAGACACCACGCGGTGGGGAGGATGCCTGAACTTAGGGAACGGGGTCAGAGAGATATCCATCGTCCTCCCAGGAGGAGACTGAGCTGGGCTTTCGGGGAAAACAAACATCCTAACAGGAGCAACTGTGTATAAGTACGTATTAAACAAACCGCCACACAGTTAAGCCAGCGAGTAAGGCCTTAGAAATCACAACGTCGCTAAGATGCAAACAGAAGCCCGAGGCCGAGGCCAGCCCCCGGCAGGAGCCCCCCCGGGACAGGGACCCACCTGCACCTGGTGAATGGCCACCGCCGCCCAGGCAAGGGTCGCTGTTGCCACCTAAGGAAGGTAAAGAACCGAGGTTAGCAGGTGTGCCAGCCCACAGCTGAGGAACGCGCTCTGCGGTGCCCACGCAGAGCAGCAAAGAGGACAGCACTCCTCGCTCACCTCCTTCCTCCGCTACAGCGGACCCAAGTGCTTCCTGTCCCTTCATTTGGAGAAAGAGGAAAGTAAATGGATTAAAAGAGCTAACGTCCCAGGGCTTCAACACACAATAATCTTACGTAATAACCATACTATTAAAAAGGCCTCTCAGCAGCCCTGCAATGAGGACGCATTTCTAAGACTCCGCTGACGAGTGCTCCCATTATTCACCACCCCACTTCTCCTGCTACCGTCCACCTAGCGAGGATTCCCCTGGCTTCTTCCAGGTGCCGGGCACTGTTCTCGGTGCTGAGGACAGGGCCCAGGGACACAGAATGGCTGACTGTGGGGACAGAAAAGGAGAGAAAGCCCAGCTGGCATGGCTCAGGGGCTGAAGGTCGACCTATGAACCAGGAGGTCATGGTTCAATTCCGGGTCAGGGCACCTGCCCAGGTTGCGGGCTCGATCCCCAGTGTGGGGTGTGCAGGAGGCAGCCGATCAATGATTCCCTCTCATTACTGATGTTTCTCTTTCTCTCTTCTTCTCCCTTCCTCTCTGAAAATCATCTCTAATAATAAAAGGGTAATATGCTAATTAGCCCTGATGCCCTTCCAGGCAAAGCCACCCAGGTCCTGGGTGCTGGCCAGCGGCTTTAGGGAAGCAGCCTGGGTCCCGGGTGCTAGAGGGAAGCTGTGCCGGCAGCCAGGGGTGGGGGGTAAAAGAGGAGGAGGAAAGAGGGAGGAGGGAGGAAGGCCTACTCTTACATGAATTTTCATGCACTGGGCCCCTAGTAAAAATATCTTCGAAAAAAAAGAAAAGGCAAGAAAGAGAGCGAGTGCGTGCACCGTGCATCAGCTGGCAATGGAAGCCACAGAGGCCCGGGAGCAGGAACCGGGCGCGGGGACAGGAACCGGGAGCCTCGGGGTGCACGTGCTCCGGGAGGCCGCCTGAGGGACCCCACTGAGACCACCCCTGCAGCAGGGGCCGCTGCTGGGAAGGAGGAGGACGCACGAGCTGTGACTGGGAGCCGGCAGCCTTGCTCCGGGGGCTGGTGCAGGAGGGGAGGCAGGCGGCAGGGCGGGCCCCTGAGGGAGGCTGGCCGCCCCGTGTGGCAGGTGTGCTGAACGTGGGCTAATGTGTTCACGAGCCAACGCCCGCTCCGGGGAGAGGGACAGGACGCGCTGTCCTCTGCGAGGATCTCGTGCTGGCACCGCACGCACGATGGACTCGAGGAAGCTGACATTTTCAGGAAATCGTGAGGACCTCCAGAATGTGGGGACTGTCTGGAGTCACCTCCTGCTTTGTCTGATTTACTCTGACTTTTATCGTTTCAATGGGTTCTCACTTTAAAATGCCTAGTTTCCAGTTTAATCGGTCCCCTCTCTAAATAACCACAAAACAAAAAAAAGTTTTTAAAAGTCATTAGTATAGGATCAAAAGCAAACTGTGGCTTTAACCATTCATTCATTCATTCATTCACTCAATCACTGCGACGAACGGGGCGCCGCTGCGGCCCACCAGCCCCAGCCCTGGCCTCACCTCCTGCTCGCTCAGAGAGAAGGAGTCCTTGCCCCAGTGCCGGTACAGCTCCAGGATGCCCACCAGGTCGCCAATGGCCGTGACGATCGGCAAACAGAGCACGGACTTGATCCGCGTCCCTGATTCCACGGCAGTACCGCCTGGAAATCGTTCATCCTGAAGAATTGAATGGGAACATGGAGAAGTTCAGTAAGGTAAGTGGAATAATGCACTATGACCCTTCTTTCTGTAAGAAATCACCTCGTACTCGCAATCAGTCACAAGCAGACCTTTCCCAGGAAAAACCAATGACCTTGGCCACCACGGGCAGAGCTCAAGGAAACGCTGGCTCGTCGTCAGCAGCGTGGCTCCTGGCAAAGCCGGCTCTGAGCCTCGGCTCTGTGTCGAAGGGCGTCACCCGCTCACACACAGTCACTTCATGCAATCATCGAAGAAATGACGATGGCTAACACCTGTTATTCAGCACCTGCTACTGTTCTAGAACCTTTATAACGGTGTGTTAAGTATAATGTCACAAGTCGAAATTCCAATGTAAATATCATAGGAAATTATATATTAAATGTTTCTCTTATTTTGAAGGTTAGAATAACACAAAAGTGGATGTTCGTGATAGGCATTTTACCTGAACCTCAAAGACTGATATTAAATATTCAAGTCATCCAATAATTGTCAATTTTTTATCAAAAGAAAAACTGGTTCTTTGAATTTAATCATTTTCTAGCTTAGCCAAATCTCTCAAATGAATTAATATCAAGACACTAATTCTACTTGTTCCATTTCTGTTGTCTGCAGGATGCTTTTCATGAATCTAGAACAGCACGAATCTACACTTACTAGTATAATTTACAAACTTTTGAAAGTTTGCGTATACAAAAGGACATTTTCAGACGACAACTTATACAGTGTCTACTTTTAAGACTTTTTCAAAGTGGAATCTACTTTGTGTTTTCTTTCTTTTTCTAAATGAAAGAACTAGTCACCTGATTAGTTTTAACGGACAGTGAGAGGCGGAACCACAGTTAAAACCCACATTTCCTGAGTCTCATTTGGGAGTTTTCCAGAGCAAATAGATGCACCTAGAAACCTGCAGGCACCCTCGTCACCTGGGGAACTCCCTTTCGTATTGCGGCCTCTGCACCCCTGCTTCATCGGTTCCCTAACATGGCACCTGCCCAGGGGTCTGCTCTGGCTAACGACAAGCAGAACTTGGGACGGAGCACAGACATGTCTGACTTCCTCTCTAGGACCCCGGCCACCACCGTAAGAGCGTGCCAGGCCACCCTCCAGGAGATAGGCACACACACCTGGAGAGCCGAGGCCATCTAGGCAGCCAGTTATGAGGTGGTGGCCAACTGCTGGCAGCCGTGTAAGCCACCCAGCCAGATCCAGCCCAGCCCAGCATGAGTCTGGGCCCGTCCAGACTCATGGGAACAGCAGGTGATGGTTGTGTGACACCCAGCGATGGCCATCCTCTCATGCACATCCTGATAAGATGTTACCATTTCGTTGGCATGAGGGTAAATATACATTTTTATCATCAGCTATACTGACATATGTTCGAATAGAAACTATTCAAATCTCGCACTTAGTGAGCATGTAAGACATGGCTTTCTGAGCCCACAAACTGGGTTCACATACTAAGTCATGACTGACCTGCGTCTTGCTTTGGTGCTTTAATAAAACGGCTTAGGGTACACCATCAGCGGGGAAGTCTTCTCTCCCCATTAAATTAACACCTCCCCTACCTCCGGAGGGGCCCACAGGGAGTGAGGAGCCACGTACCCCCAGGATGTCTTCCACGAGCAGCGTCTTCCGGGACTTGGCCACGAAGGCGGAGACGGTGGTGCCCTCGGCGATGGGGCCGATGGGGATGAGCCGGGGCCTGCCCTCCTTGTTGCCCGGGGGTGTGAACAGGCACAGGTTCTGGGAGGAGAGAGAACAGGGCTGTAGGCCTCCGTGCGCCGTGGCCTGGGCGGGCAGACGCCTGGCGTTTCGTGACGTCCCGAGAGGCGGGGTGCGGGGAAGAGCGGACCCGAGGGAGAGGCTCAGGGCAGCCTGGGGCGTCGTCGGGGCTGGCACTCACCCCTCACACACACACACACAGGCGGGAGGCAGGACCGAGGGGACGTGCGCACACAGGCTCTCACACAGCCGAGTCTGGGCATCTCCAAACCAGGCGAGAAAGGCAGGGAAGCTGTCCTCAGGCTCAAGCCGGCGTCTGAGAGGACCAGGCCCGCCCTCCCCGCTGACGGGGCCCCGGTCTGCAGCAGGTCAGTGACGGCGGCCCAGGGTGCGGCTCTCCGGCCCTTCCCGGAGCCTTCCTCCCGCGGAGCCTGTCTCCGGCCCTTCCCGGAGCCTTCCTCCCGCGGAGCCTGTCTCCTCCTCACCCGCAGCCCTCCGCTCTGTGCCGGCACTGCCCACGCCTGTGGAGGCCGCGCAGGGCAGCTGTCAAGACCCTGCTCTGCGGCCAAGTTCTGGACACGTCTGGGCACCTGCCCGTCAGGGGCTGGGCGGGAGGGCCCAGTCCTAACATCGTTTTCTAACCAATGTTTGGAAAACTGAGACCCAATAACTTGGCTAAATCACATCCCGTTTCCAAGAACCACCTGCTCAGCAGAAGGGTTCACCTACGGGCACCCCGGGCGCGGGGGCAGCACCGGCATGACGTCTGACGACCACCCACCCAGTGCGGAAACCCCTGAGGCCAGGGGATGTCCCCCGGCCACTGCCTCTCCTATGGGGCTGCTGGCACTTCCGGGCGGCAGGTGGGACAATGAGCACCGGACCCTCTCTCACGCCCAACGCGTCCCTCGGAGCCCAGCCATCCCTGCGCCGGCCCTCGGCAAAGGCAGGGGTTGGGTGTGTCTCCTGACTGCTGGGTTGAGGGGTTTGCAGGCTTTGTAACGCCAGAGACCCCTGTTTCCACATAAAACCTCATCTCTAATCCCAGACAGTGAGCTGTCTGCACTTGGCCCCTCCCCCAGCTGGGAGCGGGAGCGGGGCGCCCGGCTGCCTCACCCATCACCCCCCGGAGGGGCAGCCCCGCTCCGCATTCACGGCGCCCCTGCCTGTCAGGGAGGGCAGTGCTCGCGGAGCACTGGCTACTGAGTACGAGCCGGGGAAGATACGTCCAGTTTAAGTGCTTCTACTGGGAAGTATTTAAGTACCAGTTACACACTTTGAAGAATGTACACAGTTACGTACAGGATGATGAACAATTTCACCTCGTTTGTTTTTAAGGAGGCCAGTCATCGGAACCCCTGTGTGTGAAGCTGTTATCGTTCCACGTGCATGTGGCACAGAGCCCGCAGGGTCTCGGCTAGATGTACCACCTCTCGTCGCAATAATCCCGTGAGCGAGACTGGGCGGAGCGTGGGAAACGAGTCAAGAACAGGAAGAGATGACTTCAAGACAGAAATGTACAGGATACAGTGCATTTGGCTCGAAGACAAACCGGAATCGACGACGGTTTCCTCAGGCCCCGGAAGGTCACCGTGAGGCGCGGCGGCGGTTCCCGTCTGAGCAGACCGGCTCAGGAAGCGGCCTGCAGGCGAACCGGCGTGCAGATGGCTCTCGGGGGCTGCCCACCCCGGACGAAGGGCCGTTCCCGAGCAGCGCGTGCTGTTTGTTGGTTTGGGTGACTCTGCTCTACGCGCATGAAGAATGGGTTTAATATATCTTCACGTTATACTCAGAGCATCATAACAAATCAAGTTAGAAAAAATGATTTAGTGGGAGACAGAATAGCCTCTCACAACTTATTTTAAATACCTAATGTTTTCATGAAATGGGAATGTGTGATCCATTGCCATCCACTAAACCCACAATTCTACTTCCTTTGGGAACACTTGTTCTCATTGTTCCTTCTATATGCAATTCAAAGGTCACTTTATTCATGAACCTTCATTTTATGGGAAGGCTTTGACTCGGGACCAGTTCAACCTCAGAAACGCTTTTGCAGTTCTTGGGGTGAGCCGTTGTTTCTCCTAGGCGACGCTAGATGGCGCCAGGTGGTAAAGGCACGGAGGTCCATGAAGATGCAGGAGCCCCCCCCACCTGGAGCTGGAAGGAGACAGGTGGCTGTGTGCACATTTCTTAAAAAGAAACGCGCTGAAGCTTCCTGCACACCCGGAAAAGCCACACCATTCCTGCAAACCGCTGGCTCCACACTGACTGCTAAGCCAGCAGGCCAACGGCTATCTCGGAACTTACTTGAAGTATTAAAACTATTAGCGTTATTATTAGACTCCACAAGCAGCTCAGCTTTCACAACCAGCTCCATGGATGACACAGGAACACGAATGATCACACCACGAAGCAGGTCAGGCGCCAACCAGCTGCGTGTGGCAGGCACGAAGAGAAGGGCTGTCAGAACGCTGAGGGCTGACCGGAGCCCAGTCTTAGTCGTGGGAGCACTGGTGGTGTCCTCGCGTTTCTAGGGCCCCTGGCAGCCACGTGCCAGGCACTGCTCCAGCCTGAACTCCGTGGCACCACTTCCTCTCGCAGCGCCCAGCGCCCACACGTTCACTTCTTCTGCCCAGAAAGGCCTTTCTTCTCCCTTCTTACCTCCTGAGCAAGGTCTTCCACCCTCTGCCCAGCAGGCCAATCGCCAAGTGCTTTCGATGGAACTGGGAGTGTGTTCCAGACTCAGAGCACCGTGGGTTCCTCCTGATCACGTCACGCCACGTGCTGTGATTCAGTGTGGCTTTCTCCATCCCCCTCCGGCTGCACATTCCTTGACGGCAGAAAGGACTCGCTCTTTGCCTCTGTGCGCTCGGCAATGGAGCGCCGTTTCTGGGGCGTTGCACGGGGCTTGCTGAATGAATGATGTTCTCATGACGAAACAGTCAGGAATGCAGGTTAAATGAACTCTGAGACAATGTAAGACTCTTGTCAAAGTCACCAAGGAGGGACCTGCACGCACAAATCGGCCTCCAGAAGCAAACTCCGGTGAAAAGCTCCTTAAACAGCGAGCTGCATCCACGGCCTGCTGGATTTCAGAGGAGCATAACTTTAGCACTGTCTTCAGCGTCTTCTGCGCACTGGTCTGTCGGGTTTCCATCGCTGTTTGCATCAAATAGAGTAACTTACAGTTTCCTCGAAAACTGTCCATTTGATTTAGACTTTCACTTTTATCAGTCCAAGCACCCTCTCGTATTTGCCGTTTTCACTGTAACCACCGTTTTGCTATTTTTTAAACCCTTCGGCCTGCATGTTTCCTCTTCTTTGTCAATAGGTTAACAGGGGCTTATCTTGAAAGGACCTGGAGTTCCTGCAGGATACAGATTTTTTCTGTATCCATCGCTTAAATCGCTCAAGCCCAAGAGGCAGGGATTTTAACTGACGACAGTGCTTCTGGTGTCCGGGACAGGGTCATGTGATCGAGCCCCGTAAAAACGTGTCCAAGCAATATATCCACTTACTCTTCTCCTCTTATTTGTTAATGTTCCAACAATGCACAAAAATGTAATACTTTAAGGAAGTGAATTTTCCACTGTGAACTAAGTTTGTTCACAACTTTGGCAATATTGTAATCCAATTTCAGCACCATTGTTCTCTAAATATTCCTCTCACTGCATTTGGCTTTTTTCTTTGTTCAAAGAGTAACTGGCTTATTGCTTATGTTTAAATATAAAGGTTAAATTTCCTTGTTTTCAGCCATTATGGGGATCTAAATTTCTTAAATGGGAGCTACATAAATCAATGTAGAATATGATTTAAAGAAAGGGAACCCCGAGTTAGTAAATCCTGAAATAAGAAACTGAATTAAAGATACAACTTCTTTGACCTGTCAGCAACGAAAAACACTCCTGCGTTTTCTGTGAGTGTTTTGTGTTTAAATTTCAGTGTTCTAACGTTTACTGTGTAAACTCCGGGAGCTCGACCTTCATGCAGACTGAGCCTCCACAGTCTGGTGACCTCCCTCCAGCCAGACCCTCTCCTCCCTCCGGTTCGGCCTTGCTCTGCTCTCGGGCACGTGCTCTCTGGCGGGCATCGTTCGGAGCAGGTTTGCTCCGGCTGAACTGTCCTTCCCCAGGCCTGCTGACCGCCCGTCCCTCCGGAAAGCGGAAGAGAGCTGCAGGGGCTTTAGCCTGACTTCCTTCTCTCTTTCTTTTCGTAGGTGGACTATTCTACTTGCAATTTTGTTGTGACATGTTTTTACAGTGAGTTTCACAATCATACTTGATGCCTTATTCTTAGTGTTTTAATGCTATTTAGCTTGTTTTCTATTCTAACAACTTTGTGTTTTCTTTACATTTTCTTCTCTTATATATTAATGCCAATACTTAATTATACTACTGAAACTTTTGACAAATTTAAATATTACTTAAAATTATGTATCTCAATACATCAATTTCAGAAAATTAACTATTTCTACTCATTCTCATTCATGAATCATGAAAAGAAGAATACTTTTATAAGTATAAGAATTTTATAATTCCTTCTATCTCTATCTCAATCCATGGTATTCACTGATCTACACTTAAAATTTTTTTCTCAGTCTATTTAGGTTGCATATTGCAATTCTGTCACCAAAGCATATATACATTTTGTTTTGAAAGTTAAGTTATTTAAGAAAAGCTTTCTCACTATGATTCAAAATCCACATGCAACCTTCAAAAACATTGACAAACTTGTATAATATGGCAACTTCCATGTGCAAAAGGAAGGAATATAAGGAAATATACATGCATCTGCTCATGTGTGCAAAGAAGTGTTTTATTTTATTTTATGGGGGTATTAGCTTACATTGCAGAAGTATGTCAACATCTGTTGCAAGCAATATGGCAGATTAGATCATTTGACACTCCTGAAAAATACAACTTTAAAATTATGGAAAGGTGGGTGTAGCATCGTTTGCAAATCTTTTAAAAAGCAGGGCTGGGCTGAGCAGGAAGGAGGGCCCACAAACAGGGAGAAGGAAGTGCAGACAGGGATCCTGCGTTAAGCCAACCCCAAACTGGGAAGTAGCAACCAAAGCCTTGGCATCGCGACGTTCCCTCTCGCCTGGGTCCCAAGGGCGAGAGAAAGCCGGGGTCCCGTCCAGGGAAGGCTGGCGGGAGACCCTGCCCGGCCAGGACCCGCCCAGGGCTGTCCGCTGAGGCGCAGGCAAACGCGCGAGGCCCCGCAGGGAACCAGAGCCTCTTGCTTTCACTGCCGGAGCGAGAATGGAACTCTCCTCTGAGAAATGTAACTGTGCGCCACGTGGTGGGAAAGCAGAAAGAATATCAACCATTTCCGGCCGAAAACAACTCAACTAGATAACTTAGTTTACCGTATTTTCCGGTGTATAAGACGACCCCCAACTTTTCCACTTAAAATATAGAGTTTGGGATACACTCGCCCTATAAGATGACACTTGGCTTATAAGATGACCCCCGACATTTGAAAAGGTTTTCCTGGGTTAAAAGGTAGTCTTATACACTGGAAAATACGGTAATGGTCTTGGATTGGCCATGCCTTCCAAGGGTGAGAGGCAGAAACAAATACATGGCGTGTCTATAGGAAAGAACTGCAACGTGAGCTTAAAGAATACCCACGGCAGCCCTAACCGGTTTGGCTCAGTGGATAGAGCATGGCCTGTTGACTGGATCCCAGTTTCGATTCCGACCAAGGCCATGGACCTTGGTGGCGGGCACATCCCCAGCAGGGGTCGTGCAGGAGGCAGCTGATGGATGTTTCTCTCTCCTTGATGTTTCTAACTCTCTATCCCTCTCCTTTCCTCTCAGTAAAAAAAATAATAATAATAATAATAAATCAATAAAAGTATATTTTACAAAAATAATATCCACTGTAAAAGGCCCAAGGAATGGTATGATTCACAGTTGAAAATGGAAAACATAAAACACATAAGGAAATAAGTCACCTTCTATGAAAAATGGAAGAAATGAAAGAAAAGAAAACTGTAAATTCAGAAAGAATATAAAAAAGGTATAATGCGACTATTTCCGGAAATAAAAGGTAAGTCCAGGCGACAAAACACTGTAACGAAGGACTGAGACAAATGGAAACAACCGAAGAGTAACCGTATTCTCGTCAATCTACAGAGAGATGACATATACCAACCTGAGCCCTTTGTCCAGCCAGAGCGTCTTTAAAGAACACCGTGACAGATTCAGACCGGCGACCGCTGGTCCCATCCCAGGTTCCTGTTCCGGGAAATCCCAGGGGCCAGCGGGAGGAGGACTCCAGATGGGGAGCAGAGAGGCAAGGGGTGAGAGCGAAGGGCAGCTGCGGACACCGCCACAGAGACACCAAGGGGACCAGTGTCCCACCCACAGCAGCGCCGGGCTGTGGAGCGGCCAGGGCCTCGCCCACGTCCATTACACCAACGAGAAAAGACGGTCAACAAAGCCCAGCAGCCAGCCCAAGAGTCACCTCCCAGACCAGTCTCTGCCTCCACGGAGCTGATGTTCTCGTGAAACAGCCGGTCAGCACGTTACCACGCGAATCACAGAAACGTGGGCAACGACAGCCTCACGGAGCTCTGCGAGGAAGCAGGTGCCACTAGGAGAGGGCGACCGGGGTGTGACCCAGGGGCAGGAGGAAGCTGCCGTTTGCTGTGACCCCGGCTGCCACCCCAGGGCTCCGCCGTGGCCCGCGACGTCCCTCGGCCGTGGGGACGGCAGAGGTGCGAGGCCCGGGACCGAGAGAGAACACGGCATGTCAGCTGACCCGAGGCATGCAGAGCGCGTGTGAGGCGTCCTCGGGCACGCTACGCACACGGGATGCGCGGAGGTGAGAGTGCGCGGGGACAGCCTGCCCCCGCAGATGCGAAGCACCTTCTAATCGCACAGCAGAGGAGGCTGCTCCCTCAGCTCAGTGCGGAAAGCCGTCTGCAGCCCGGGAAGCGCCAACACGGCGACCGCCACTCAGCTGTGTCTGCCCTTCCGGCCCAGCCCGTGTGGCTCAGTGGT
This sequence comes from Lasiurus cinereus, assembly GCA_011751065.1. Taxonomy (NCBI): domain Eukaryota; kingdom Metazoa; phylum Chordata; class Mammalia; order Chiroptera; family Vespertilionidae; genus Lasiurus; species Lasiurus cinereus. The sequence goes on from JAAGEH010000152.1 coordinate 892,731, forward strand.
TGAGCATCGGCCTGTGAGCCAGATCACACAGTTCAATTCCCGGTCAGGGCACAGGCCCGGGTTGCAGGCTCGATCCCCAGTGGGGGGCGTGGGCGTGCAGTGATTCTCTCTCATCACTGATGCTTCTCTTTCTCTCCCTTCCTCCCTGACATAAAGAAAAGTCCATTTTAAAAAAATAAAATAAAATAAAATAAGAACATGGGTCTGGAATCTTGATCTCTGCTCTGAGAGCCCAGCCCTTCTCGGGGCTCCCATACACTGTGAACCCCTGGCCTCTGGGACTGCCCTACCCCCTCTGCCAACTAGGTCTCCCCACTGTCCTTGCCCCGAACAGAAGAGGCCTCCCTCCCAGAGCGATGGCCCTGGCTGTGGAGCTCCCATCACTTCTCTTCAGGTAAACAGCCCGGAATGCTGAGTCCCAGGTCCAGGTTTCAGCAGAGTCTGAATGGTCCCAGGTTGGTCCCAAAGAGCTGTGACTGAAGGATGGTGACATGGGGACAACAGGCCAGCGTGGCCAGGCCTGCGGGTGGACATCCCAGGGAAGGAGTGGAGACGGGCGGACTCCCTTTCACCCTGAGCTCATATGCCCGGCAGTAAATAGGAATAAACGCAATCAGACCAGAATTTCCTAAAAGAAATTCTTACTTTTTAATAAAAATCCCAAAATCTAGAAATAACTTTTTAGAATGAACGGCAGACAGTGAGATCCACTTGTTGCTTTAGTATCTTACCACCTTCAGGTCCCCCCGGCATGGGAAATGGAAAGCAGGTGGAGGCAGCGTGGTACCTGGATAATGCCCCTTAGTAAGCGCCCTTGGTGGCTGTTTACGTGAGCAGCTCCACGAGAGATGCTGCCTGAATGCCGAAAGGACTGAGAGAAGGTTCCTAAAGACCTTCCAGTCCCGTAACAGTGACTGCAGGGCAGAGAACACAGGGCTGAGGGGGTGCGGGGTCCCCCACGAGTTAGGGGATGCAGCCACTCAGCACTGCCTGCACCTCACTTTCCTGCCTGCCCTGCTTTATACTCACGAGACCACAGCAAACCCTCGGAGGACAGCGTCTCCACTCCCATTCCCATTTTACATGCCAGGAACAGCCCAGGAGCCTGAGGATCGCACTGCAAAACACATGCCAAGCCTCAAACCCCAGGCAAACACACAGCAGGAGCTTGCCAACCCAATCTCTGAGCGGAAGCAGCGTCGGCTCAGAACATCCTTCTAAAACACGTCTGTGCGTTTAATGCCGCAAAACTCCGAGAGGCGGGAACTGAACACGGGGAGACTCCGCCTGGAGCCAGGTAAGCCGGCGACAGGCCGCTGTGGCCCCTGGAGGAAGGCAGAGCAGCCCCTCCAGCCGCCCTCGGAGTCCCTGCCTAGAAACTCTCTCCCGAAACTCCTAGTTGTCTTCAACAATCTAAAAGCGACATTTTACTTAATTTCTTGAAAAAGGTTCTTGATTGACTTTCAGAGCGAGAGGGAGAAACGTCAATGTGAGAGGGAAGCGATTGGATGACTCCTGGATCCCCCACTGGGGACCGAGCCCACCAGCACGCAGGTGCGCTGCCCGGAAATCCCAGCAGCCTTCCAGTGCAGGTCTCTGCGCCCCAGCTGAGCCACACCGGCCCGGGCGAGAACACCGCCTCACACCCGAACAAAGCTGAGCTGCTGTTCTCGTTCTACCCGGCTGCCGGGGTGTGTAGAAAGGGTTGTCCACAGGACCAACTAACGCCTTCCCCAAACCACAATCTAGAAACGTCAGGTGTAAGGGAGACACCACACACCAAACCAAAGCATCGGTAAGTTAGGAGGCTTTCCCCCTCGCTGTGGCCGTGGTGGTCACGCTCTCGGCTGCGCACACCACGCGTGGAAACAAACAGTGCGGGGAACTTAGAGCACGGCATTCCGGTCGTCTATGACGATGTTCACATCACAGTGTACTGTCTAAAAAGCTTATGACATTGTCTTAACGAGGGCGCCAAAATCTAAACGGAGATACTTACGTTATTGCACTCGCCAAGGAAATACAGTGCAAATCCATCCGCTTTTGTGGCTGCCAAGGCAATGAGAGAGGAAGAGACTGAGGGGGCAGAAGACACACACGGGAGCCCGCGAGGCGAGGCCTCGGCCCGAGACGTCAGCGGGTTCTGACTCGGGCCCCGGCCCTCGGCCCACGGACGCCCGGCCGTGGCGTGACTCGTTTACTGTCAGCAGCCACTGCCAAGGTCAAGATGTGACATCCTCAACTCACAGAGCGGGCGGTGTACTACAGAATAACGGACGTGGCAAACTTGAACATCAGGGTTATTGCAAGATATTTTTAACATCTGAGAGTTGTATTTAATTGACAAAGCATTAAAAAATACTAAATTGATTTTCATAATATTGAATAACCAACGTAAGCATCGGCCAAAGAGGATTCTGCTCGCATCTGCATACACCACTGACGAGAACATGACTGAACTTCCCTAGAACTGCTTCCGGGCCGGCTGGCGGCAGCTCCCACAGCAGGGAAAGAGGAATGCCCGAATGTTAGCTCTGCCTCCACCGCAGATTCCTGGTCATAGAACATAAAGCTGTCACCTGCCCGAATACATGTAAAATGCTGCTGCTTCCTTAAAATGCGTGCCTTCTTGTGTAACAGTGACTTAGTTCAATAAACTGCCCAAAGAGAGCCAGGTGTGACTGAGAAGGCCAAGTGCATTCCACTTAACCTTCGGGCAGAGGCTGCCCGAACAAAGCCCTGTCCCCTGAAACGGCAGCCCACGGGCAGAGGAAGCCGGGGCGCCCTCCGCCAGGCGTGGCGGGCCAGCCGTCCTCGTGCGAGCCACGCGCTCACCTGTCCTGATGATGCTGCCCAGCTCGTACAGCAGCACCTGGTTGTCCCCGCCCGTGTCCAGCCGCTGCTCGATGTAGCTGTTCAGTTCATACACGACTCCCTGCACGTTCGTATCTTGGTACTTTAATAAAAACATAAACGGCACACTTAAATATAACAAAACTTCCCTCATTCATAAAACATACTCAGTCTGTGTGACTTTATGTGCTTTTACACCGCAGGGTTTAATGTATTCGACAGTAAAACAGGGACAAAGTAAAACCGCTATAAGCTACTTAGAACTAGCATAGACCCCATGCGTGCCTATTTATATCAAATACCAAATGTCACACAGCTCAGCTGTGTTTCTCGGGTTCTACACATAATGCTGCCGGCAACTCTGTCAGTGAAAACGGTCCAAGGCTGTCTGCCAAGTGGGGGAGGCAGCGTAAGAGAAGCCAACCTCACGCACCCCCGGGGGAAACCGAGAGCATCACCGGCCGGCCTCCGCATCACTGCGGCTGCCACCCAGTCCCGCCCTCACTCCACCACCTCCACGGCCATTGCGTCCACGGCAAGTCCAGGCCCTGAGCTCCATCCAGGGACCAGGGACACACATGGCAGGTAGGGGGGCCTGGGAGAAGGTGGCAGCCGAATCTGCGCTGCCCCATCACAAGCCATGCCGGGTCTCCTGGAAAATCACGGAGAAGCAGGCTCCTCACAGCAGCTGCCCTGCGCTCCAGCTCGCCCCCCGAGGCCCCTTCTCCTAACACCAGCCAAGGTGGACTTGGAGAATTAAACGACATTCTGCCACTACCGGCTCCCCTGCACTCAGCTCTCTGAGCCCCGATCCTCAGCCCCTGGTCCTTCAGCGCGGAGAGCTCAGAGGAAGCGCACAAAGGGATGCCTTTCCCCGCCGGTGGGGAAAGAGTGAGGTCCCCACACTTACCCTGCTGACTTCCTTAGGCAGCGACTCATCTGCGGGGAGAGGAAGGGAAACACAGTCAGAACTCGGCGTGGGGTCTGGAACATGCACCATGTCATGCAACAAACAGAAGCCTCACTGCAATGCTCCCTCGTGTGAACTCTAAGAACCTGGTGGGCAGCCTTTAAATAAGTGTCAACACTGAACAGAGCGAGGTGTGCAGATGAGTTCTGGGGGACCGGAATGACCCGACGTGTCTCACCACCGCCTGCCAACCTGGCCACACCGGGGCTGGCTCACACATGCGCACAGAAAAGGGTGTGCAACGTCAGCGATATCCTAACAGCACAGCCTCCAGGACCATCAGGAGCGCCGAGCACCGGTGCCGGAAGGGCGGGTTCGGTCTGAAACAGGACAGGCACCCCTGTGGCAGGAGGGATCTCCCTGCGGGCTGGCTACATGGCAAGAACATCCTGTGTGGCCAGCAGGACACAGGAACAGGCTGGCCCAGGCCCCGCGGGAGCCCCCGGTTCTGAGGGTCCCAGCCCAGGTCCCGCTCTCACACCAAGAGAGTGCGTGTCCTCTCCAGGCCCGCACAGAGCGGCCTCCTGTTTCCCCGGTGGCTCTCCGGGCCTGTGGAGCCAGCAGGAGAGGGCCCGGATGCCCACTGGCCACACTTCCACTCACCACAGAGCACTGAAGCCCTAGGCAGAGGAATTAGGCAAGAAACGTAAATAACCCTGACCGGCTTGGCTCAGTGGATAGAGCGTCGGCCTGCAGACTGAAGGGTCCCGGGTTCGATTCCGGTCAAGGGCATGTACCTTGGTTGCAGGCACCTCCCCAGTAGGAGCTGTGCAGGAGGCAGCTGATCGATGTCTCTCATCGATGTTTCTGACTCTCTATCCTTCTCCCTTCTTCTCTGTAAAGAAATCAATAAAATATATTTTTTAAAAAAGAAAAGTAAATAAAAAACATCAAATTTGAAAGAAGTAGTAAATTGATCTCTTTGTAGGTGATATGATCTCATAGATAAAAACCTGAATATTTCACACGCAAAAAAATAACACACTTAGAATTCAATGAGGTAGCAAGAAAGCAAGCACACAAAAATCAGTTGCATTTCTGTACACTAACAATAAACAATTCAAATAGGAAACTAAGAAAAAATTCCATTTATAGTAGCTTCACAAATAGTACAATACTTAGGGATTAACCGAAGAGATGAAAGACCTGTACAATAAAATCTACAAAATACTGGTGCAAGAGGTAGAGGAAACATAATGAAAGCATGGCCCACAGTCACAGGCTGGAAGGCAATACTGTAACGGGTCACAAGCATCACTATCATTTATCGAGAAATCCTCAGGGGAACCTCTAGCAATTGAAAATAATATTTAAAATAATCATGATAACCCTGACTGGTTTGGCTCAGTGGATAGAGCGTCGGCCTGCGGACTGAGGGGTCCCAGGTTCGATTCCGGTCAAGGGCATGTACCTTGGTTGCAGGCACATGCCCTGTAGGGGGTGTGCAGGAGGTAGCTGATCAATGTTTCTCTCTCATCCATGTTTCTAAACTCTCTCTCCCTCTCCCTTCCTCTCTGTAAAAAATTAATAAAATATATTTTCAAATAAAATAATCATGATAATACAGTATTTCTCTTTAAATTACATACATAATTAGTCCCTTTACCATATTCAACAGCACCAAGGCCATAGCAGAATAAATTTACAGCTACCTTTAGCTAATGTATCTTAGGTAACAAAGGATGGCTCATTTTCTGTGGTAAGCAATAAATAAATTAGTCTAAAGACCACGGTTTCCAATTAATATAAAGCCTCTGTTTTTAACATAATATGCTAAGAAATACAACCTTATCTTGCTATCAACCCTGTGTCAAAATTAATCTAATAGACACAAATGCTTTTAAATTATTTATTCACTCATTCCATCTTTTATTCATTAAGTGAGATTTAATGTGGCCATTATGTCAAACACTGCAAAAGGTATTAGAGACTCAGCCAGTGCAGGGAGAGCTGTTACTGACAGGGATGAAATGATGGCTTCTTAAAATTTAACCACCAGCACACAGAGTACCTGCGAAATGGAAGCGAAGCCGGGTAAGCACGAGACGGGCACTCGCACACATACGTATCAGCACAAGTCTCAGCCAGACTCAGGAGACTCACAGACCCCCATCCATCGGAGTGAAATGCAAATCGCACCCCAGAAACAAGACATGAGGTAAGTGGGCCGACACGTAAAAACACTCCATGAAAGCAATTAACGCCCGCATCCCTCATTCCGGGCTGTTAGTTAAGAGAGCACGCGTGTCACTCGGAATTCTCTGGAGCTGAAGGTGCTTCCGCAGAGCAGTGGGTAATGTGGCTCCGCAGCACCAGGGACACGCAAGTGACCGGCGCAGCCACGTTCCGCTAAGGATTCAGAGGCGGACGGGCCCCACGTTTCAACGTAGCGCTGTCTGGCCCCAGAGAGTTTTACGGAACGTTATAATTTGCTAGGAAACACTGTCTTCTCAACATCACGGCTTTATCCTACCTACACATTATGGGAGCAGAGCAAATTATTGAGAGTCAATAGAGAGCACAAACAAAGTGACAAAAACACATCACTGGAATCAAATAAAAAATATTCCCTTACTGAAGGGGTAAGGCTGGGAGAGGTATTATTAACAAGCCATGCCAAGTAATGCTCGTGCACATGGAATCAGGGGAGAGATACGGTGGTTCCTCTGTGTTTAGACGAGCGCGCTCGACGAAAAGCACCAGCTACTTTCTCAAAGGAGGAGGCGGGACTGTGACCGGTCCAAGGGCCCCGGGCTGTGAGCACCCTGAGCCGGAGGTCGATGTCAGCGCATCCCTGATTCCCGAAGGCACGCCCTCCGGCATCCCGGGCCCCTCCTGGCTGCGGTGCCGAGTGTGGGCGCATCCCTCGCGGGGCTGCGCGAGTCACCGGATCCTCTCCCCCGCGTACGCACACCGGCACGGGGCTCTCCCTTTCTGAGTCTCTTCACCCCACATGCCCTTTCCCAACACACAGCCAGTGTTCTACACCTGCCACTCCACGAGGAACATCAGCTACCCACTCGGAAAGACGCCACGGAGGTCCTACGGAGAGTTTCCAGCAAAACTGTACTCCTTGATATTCCACCAACACGGGAGAGAGACCGTCTGTGCTTTGATTTTAAAAGACTGAGCTGCTGTGTTAAGACATCTGCACGGACTCGGCCAGCATGGCTCAGGGGTTGAGCATCAAGCTATGAACCAGGAGGTCACGGTTTGATTCCCGGTCAGGGCACATGCTCGGGTTGCGGGCTCCATCCCCCGTGTGGGGCGTGCAAGAAGCAGCCGACCCATGATTCTCTCTCATCCCTGATGTTTCTCTCTCTCTTCCCTTCTCCCTTCTGCTCTAAAATCAATAAAAATTTTTAAAAATGTCTACTTGATATTTTCAAATACACAGTCAACAAATCTGAAGTAATCTTATTTTTTACTATTTATCACCTGTCTCCCCTGTACGAAAATGAGGAGATCGAGTTTATATACCGCTGCTTCTGCAATTACATACCCGGGCGCTCAAGGAGCATCTGTTTGTTGACACACTGAATGGCAAGCCAGAGCGAGGAGGCGGACCTGGTCACGCTCCCGACATATCACCGCTCACAGACACGGTTCTAGAAACCATTATCCAACCTCTGGTTAAATGACCCAGGCCAGTGCGAAGTCTCCAGGAAGCTTTGAAGGAATAGATGGTGAACTTATTTGCTTTTAGTTCAGATCTGACACCTCTGGGTCTGTATTACACAAAAAACGATGTGCAAGTTCCATTTAGGTGAAAGTGTGGTTTCAGCGTCTGAGAGAGGGTTTTCAGAGAAAGGAGAGAGCACACCAAATGAAGTTCCAGGTAAACACTTCGGCGACCTGTGATGTGTGCTAACAGTCCCTGCCCCACTTCTCGTGTCCTGCGCGCTGAAGCCAGCTTAACCCTGCACACTGACTCATGCCCTGCTCACCGGATCGCCCACAAAGCACACACAAGCACAGACAACATCCGTCACACACAAAGCACAGCAAATGCTATTTAATCTGCGATTTAGGAACGTAACTGAAATCTCACTCCTTCCAAGCATGAAATATTTGCGTGAACATTAAGTCTTATTTCCAGAATGACGGACAGGCAAGAAATACACAGTAGATACATTCTTTGAGTAAAAACAAGGAAAGAAACTTCTTGTATTTCATGAAAAATATTTAAGGCAACTGAAAATACCAGTATTTCTATTACTGGTTATTTGATATTTATGAATGCACCAATAGCTACATGGTCTGCTACTGAATATAGAATTATAATAAAAAGTATTCGCCATAAAACACAGCATTGCAGCTCATAATTTCAATTTTTATTGCAGAACTTTTTCTTTCTTTCTTCCTTTCTTTACAATATACAAAATAAATCCGTCTCTATGCGGTCCCCACTTCCAATCCTCAGTATCAGGGTTCTCTCCTGCGAGTTTTCCTGGTTATTCCGGAAGTTTTTCTGTGTTTTAGCTGTAATACCAGTCTGTTCCAGGGAGCATGTGCGTGCAGCACCCGCTTACTCTGCCACCATTTTTCATCTCCGCTCTCTAATTTTTAGATCCGAGTTCAATCAATCACCCTCCTGAGTACCAAAGCGCAGAAACTCCAAACCAGAGTAAGGAACATCAGCTCTGAGCAACATGCTAGCAAGACCCTCCTAACAACACATGTCAACAATGATCCTCCAACTTTAAATATAGCACTTCTGCTACACTAAACACATTTCCAGAAGAAGAGTGTTTATTTTGGTGTTTTTAATACAAAAGGTCTTGGTTTATGTAAAATCATACTTAAAATTAATTTCCACTCTAAAACAATATTCTTAGAAATGAATATTTGGCCAAGTGCAATTCATATAACACCCAAATTATATGACATGATTCAGAGCCTACATATTAACAGGCACATTCAATCTGGCAGGAAATGAACTTCACATCCCTCCTGAGCCCACATTTCTTTTTTCATCAGAGCTGCTTCTTCCGTGAACAGAGCTGAATGAAAATCTAACGCCAACTCATCAGTTTTCCAGCTGGGCACAGGTAAAAACTGCGTGAAAACTTCTTTGGGCAAAATATACTAAAATAAATAGAGCTTTGCAATACAAGTAACTGTTTAGAATCATTCATAATCATCATTAAACAAAACCAAGTCTAACGCTGCACTGTTCAATGTGTTCACATCTAAATAAATTTTCAGGAATGACCTGTCAAGGTCTTTCTTTTTAGTCAAGGGTCTTTCTTTTCTGTCTAGTCCCCCTCACGCTCACGTCAAGTTACCTCGTCAGACAGAATAAAACGATCACCAAGCTAACGTGGCACTGTCTACCCACGTTCCGCCCTGGCAGGCGGTAGATGCCTGTCCTTGGTCACCATAAAGTGGCAGGTCACCCACAGCAGCCCGCAGATCTCACCTTCTGCCTTGTGGTTCTTCCGCCTCAGCCATTTCTCCACCGTCTCCACACTGACACTTTCAGATACAAATTCATCTAATATCTGAGGGTGGAGAGAAAGATACGCCTTCACTTTTTCTTCCGTCAAGCCTGCAAAGGAAGGAAAAGAATAAAATTAAACCACAGGACATCTTCATATGCATAACGGATATACTAATACTGACTGATTTGAAACATAGTAAGTAGAAGGAGAATACGAAGATGTGTATGCATACAATGGAGTAATATCCAGCATAAAAAGGGAAGATGGTCTGATACATGTACCCCATGAAGAAGGGGTCAGAAGGACAGGCCTTCACCCTATGTTTCCACTCACACGCATGCCTCGGTAGGCAGACGCACAGAGACGAGGCACTGAGGGGGGCTGGCGCTGGGGAAGGGGAGGACGGGGAAGGATCGCTTAATGGGTACAGTTTCTGCTTTGAGAGAAGGCATGTTCCGGAAGTAGACAGTGCTGACCGCACACTGTGTGTACAATTAATGCCCCTGAACGGCACTCTGGGAACGGCAGAAATGGCAAGTTTCTGTAACTGAGGTTACCACCCTAAGAACAGAGGAAGTAAAGCTAGCACCTCAGTGATTTAAAACCACGGACGTTACATGGCGCAACAGCTGTGTCTGACGGCCCAGGCAACATTGCACTTGAACTGAGGCCGGGTCCCAGCTGGGCAGTCGCGCCCTACAGAGTGCTCATCTTCCGTGTGTCCACAGCGGCCCAGGATTTAATTCTCCAGGTAAAGGCAGCTCTGGTAACAGTGCCAAACAGGAGAACGGACCACGGGCACATGCCAGGTCCCGGACATGTTTCATGAGTATGTTCTTGTCGGGTATTGTTACAACACAGATTCGCCCCTTGCTCGGGCACTGAATCTGTAGGTGCAGAGTCATCGTGAAATGAGTTCACAGAGATTCTACGTCCGTCATCTGTTTCACCAAAATAATGTCCCCGTCTAACTATAGCTGCCCTCACCACCCCCAGGTTGGCAAAGCACTGTCCCGCTTCCACACCGAAGACATAAGATCAGGCTTTGCATTTGATGCTTACAGTTGCGGTGCCGTTTTGCGAACTCCAAATCCCACACCAGTTACCCTCAATTATCGCTCAGCAACGGCGGCGGTTTCTACCACGGTAGCCTCGCTGTAAACCAGTCAATGGAACTGCCATCCTGAGGGATGGGTGGGTGAAAAGACAATTGACAGATTCTACTTGGTAAAGAAAAGAGTAGCCCTAACCGGTTTGGCTCAGTGGATAGAGCACTGGCCTGTGAACGAAGGGTCCTGGCTTCCATTCTGGTCAAGAGCACATGCCCAGGCTGTGGGCTCGATCCCCAGTTTGGGGCGTGCAGGAGGCAGCCGGTCAATGATTCTCCCTCATCGCTGATGTTTCACGCTCTCCCTCTCCCTTCCTCTCTGAAATCAATTAAAACTTATTTTTAAAAAGTCAGTCTGTCTGACCCCAGGGAACACCAGACAAGGCGCAGGATGCATGGGTGTGATTCCGCAGGGGACGGAAGTCAGGATCCGAGGACTCTACACCAGGACAGTGAGACTGAGAAGGCAGATGATTTCTTTCCGTGTGTACTTAGGCAACTTAAACAACAGATAGAGCGAGAGAGAAAGGTAGAGATAAAGAAGTATAGATTTAGACAGAGATGGAGATGGGTAATAGATTGTTTTCTATGAGAACCTATGTTCACCCTTCAAAGGAGCCCCAATGATGTAAAATTCTCCTTAAGGAATTCTCACTAAAGAGAGCGCTCCCCTGACCAGCAAGTTGGCGTCCCAGACACAAAAGAAACAGGGTGTTAAGGGAGATGACCTCTGACCTGACCTTCAAGCAGACAGACAATGCCCAGGGCGTGCTCTTGAGCTTCTCCCCACCACACAGCAGGGAGCTGATGCTTGAGACCTTCTGCTTTCTCCATCACCCTCAACTTGCCAACTCTCACCCCGCCTGCCATGTGTGTGCCACGTCTGCTTCCTCTTCAACACGCATGGCGATGGCAGTGAGGTCTAAGCAGGAGTCTTACTCCATGTCTGCTCTCTGTCCCCGGACGTTCTTCCACCGCCACAAGCTTCCTCTGGACGCCGAACTCCATGACCCTGTCCTTCCTAGTTCTTCTCAAAGTGACTTTAACTCCCTCCTTTCTCTGTTGCTCTCCCTTTTCTCGGAAACCCAGGTGGAAAATAAAAAGCCGTAACTGGCTCATCCCTTCTTGCCACCTCATTTCACGTGAGGGCATTATTACCCAAGTCTTATTTGCCAAGACACAAAATTACATCTCTGACAACATAAAGAATGCTTAAAGCTCAACCACAAGGAAAACGAACCAATTAAAAGCGAACCCAATAGCTAAACAGATACTTCACCAAAGATGATGGGTGGATGGCAAATAAGCCTAGGAAACGATGCTCAACTGTCCTCCATGAACTGAAGGCACAGGAGGAAGTGAGGGTTCATTGTCTCCTATTAGAATGGCTGTAACCACAGTCAGCGAGGACCAGCTGGTGGTGGTCCTCAGCGTAACAAGTGGCGGCTGCAGCGTAACAGGCACCCTCACTCGTTGCTGGTAGGAATACAAAGCAGTGGCCACTGGGAAGTCTTCTCGGCAATTCCCCCTAAAGCTCAGTGCAGTCTCACCGCGCAGCCAGGGGCTCACTGCCGGGGAGTGACCTCACTGACACGAAGACTTATGTCCGAACAAAAGCCTGCATGTGACGGCTGATAGCAGCTCTGCTCATGATCCTTCACCCAAACAGCAAGTGCCAAGGTGCCCTGCAACAGCAGGTACACACGCTTGGCATGTCCACGGCATTAGATATGATCTGGCGATAAAAAGAGCAGCTAACCAGCCGTAAAGAGAGATGAGTCGCTCTAAAATGCACAGCGCTGAGGGCAGTCTGAAAAGGCTGCGGACCGTCAAACCCCAATCATACAACATCCTGGGGAAAGCAAAATGAGACAGAGACACACACGGGGGGGGGGGAGGGAAAAGAGGGGGATCACCTGTTGCCAGGTATTCAATGGGGAGCGAGGAAGGCCCCATGGGTGGCGCACGGGGAGGGGGGCGGTTGGTCACAGGATACAGCCCTCCAGCCGTAAGTAAGTCCCGAAGACCTAATTCACATACAGCGGGGTGACTGGACCCAACGCTGCCTTATACAGGATACTTGAAAGTTAACAGAGCAGATCTTAAGGTATCACCCTGCCAAAGAGGTAGTTACGTGAGGGGATGGGGTGCTAACTAACCTTATTGGGGTCACCATTTCTCAATACACATGTGTGTGAATCATCAAGTAGTACCTTACTGATGAGTCAATCATTTCAACAAACGGAAAAAACGTTTTTGTCTTCTAATTACCCTACATTCCTATTGTGTCTCTGACCTAAAAAGCAGTCCCTTCCCGAGCCCCAGCTCAAGGCCCTGCCAGGGTTCTGACCTACATCACTGACTCCCACTGCACATGCCTCCAACATGCCTCGTCGGCACGTATCAAAAGGCAACCGCACGGCCCTTTCGCACCAGCGCCAGTGGGCATCCCTGAGCTAAGCCAGCCACGCCAGCTTCCGGAGCTGCGAGAGCTGGGTAAACACTGGCACCCCTCAAAGTGTGGAGAAGGATGACAGCAATGGTTCCGGGTAGAGCTGCAGGCATAAGCTCAAGTACCCCAAACCCATCCTCCAGGGCTCCAATGGGATGATGCCGTGTAGCATAGAGAACTCCATACTGGCCCTAACCCGCTTGGCTCAGTGGATAGAGCGTCGGCCTGCAGACTGAAGGGTCCCAGGTTCGATTCCGGTCAAGGGCATGTACCTTGGTTTCAGGCACATCCCCAGTAAGGGGTATGCAGGTGATAGCTGATTGATGTCTCTCTCTCATCAATGTTTCTAACTCTCTATCCCATTCCCTTCCTCTCTGTAAAAAAATCAGTAAGATATATTTTAAAAAGAAAAAGACTTCATACTCTTATCACTCTGCCTGGCACCCCAGGTCCCTGCTTCCTGGGTTGGTGGTCACTGGATGCACGTTCAGCTACAGGCTATGTTCTCCGAGAATGTCACCCCACTTGGCCTTCTGCTCTCACAACACCGACAGGGCCAGCCAATGCTTGCAGGGTCACAATACATGCAAAGACCACAGAGCAAAGGGCCACACGCAACGGCCCCCCAGGCCGGAGGGTGAGGTCAGCAGCCTGAAAGGGACCGCAGAGCTGCCGTGGAGGCAGCAGGCAGGGGCCCGGGAGACGGGGAAGAGAGGACAGGAGCAAGCAGAGGCAGGTGGTACCCAGAGGAGCTGAGGCTTTGGCCTTGCAGACAGCAGGATGGACAAGGCCCTGCTTGGATGACAGCGCCTGGTCAGGGTAACGGATGCGGATTAAAGGCACAAGGCCCGAGTAATCACTGACTCTGAAAAAAATACAGATAGAATCGATATGTTATTATCACAAACCAGCTGGGAACCAGAGCCGAAGACTAACGTCAAACTGCCACCTGAAGGCGAACGTGAGGTCTCAAATGGTGGACATCAGCACTCCAGGCAGAAAGCCTGACACTGCGTACGTCCTGCGCCTGAGCCCAGCACACACAGGGACCTGTGGGCACGCCGCCGCTACTGAGGGCAAGCACAACTTACACAGGTAAAGGGGCGACAACAAGGAGAATTTTAATCTGCCGCTCCATGCCCAGATTGCCAGGAAGGGTTAATAAAATGTTTAAAAAAAACTAATGAGAAGTAGCGTCACAGAAATAGACCTTTCATAGCATACAATATTTTAAGAAGGCTTTAAAACAGAAACAATATAGGTTTCATGTGGTACAATTTAATCTAGTGAAATAAAAAGAAGATAAAAGGAGAAAAGAGACGCACAAAAAAAGGGGACTAATAATATATAGGCGGATTTTGAATTCATGACCTCGGTGGTTTAAAACTTGGATTTATATAAGACAAGCAGAATAACAACTGTAATGCTTAATGGTGATTTAATACCCTGGTGAAATACTTTTTTAAGAAATTTCCATCAGTATTTTCATTCACCTAAGTGTAAAGGAATTATATATACCCTAAAGGTGAATGTATGCAATCCTATAAGTTGGCAATTTCTAGGAACTATTTCTTTTTATTGCTTGTTCAATGAAATTTAAAAAAAAACACCATAATATTAATAAAGAAATTTGAAACAAAGAAAATAAAAAATAGTTTTCTCAAAAAAATGCGTAAGTCATACATTTTCTTTCTTTGCTACAAAGCACACCTTCTTAACATTTTATTACAAGTTTAACAAGAGCGAGCATTTCCTGGACTTCCTCTATAAAAGTGTGTCACTATTTCTCTCTCCAGTCAATGCAGTAATTCACGTAAAGATACTGAGTTCTTCGTGTCAGGCATTATTTCACATCTTAACTCAGGGAACTCAAGAAATAGTAGGAAGATGAGCAGTCAGACACACACCTAAGCTGAAAGGCTACTAAGGTGCATCAGTGAACATGAAGTGTGTCAGACACGACCAACTTTAAAGACTGAGGTTCCTGATTCACTCAATAAATGTTTGTTGAGTGCTTCTATGAACCAGACTTATCTCTGTAGTTGATATACAGGAGGCCATATCCTTAACCTGGTGGAATTCTGAAATTATCTTTAATGCCGGTTAAGGCTGGCCAACAGAAACGAGTTACAAATTAATGAGGCAGCAGGCAATGTCCAAGGTGACCCAGCGTTGCCAGCTCAGGTGACCGACGGGAATACGAGAGGCAGAGAGCAGTGAACGTTCATGGGAAAGAAGCTTCGGACCTGCTGCACGGCAGGTGACTGTCGGGCCACCTCCATGGTGGCATCAAGGAGCCAGCAGGAAATGCTGATCTGCGGCTCAGAAGTCACCCATACCAATTATCGATTTACCAACACATCAGGGTGCCCAGGAATACTGCAGTGCATCCCATATGGCAAAAGAAAATGTTGATGCCCATCTTCGCCCTATATGGTTTTCTTTAATTATGGAAGAAAATAATAGTAAATACAGTCTCATTAGAAATATTAATTAATTTATTTAATTTATATAATTTATTTATTTTCCATTCTAGAAAAATAAAAGTCATGCATGTATATTTTTCAATTGGATTGTATCATAAATCCTTTGATCATTCACCTCTTTTCAAATCATCAAGACTCGGAATTACAGATAAAATGAGATCTAACGAAGTCGATGAGTTGGTCTCAGATCACAAATTAAAAGAATGCATTTCGAGAGAGAAGAGATACATCTCACACTGCTGCACACAGCGTCCCTGGCGTCTCAGAGAGGAAGGCTCCCACCCCACGGAGGGAGAGACCGCAGCAGCTGCTCCTTCATGTTGTCAAGAGGAAAAAGGAAGCAAACTCTGTACAAATACCAGCAAACGCTCTGAGCTTTTGCCTTCCACATATACATCAAAGGAGCTCATCCAAGATGACACTCGGACAAGACTATTTCTTTAATTTGCCTCCACATCTTCACTTCCGGTTCCTGGGCAAACCCCCCATTAGCAAACCCAGACCCGGCTGTCCTGCTCCCGAGCCACGCCTTCCCACAAGCCTGCCGGTGAGGACGGGGCCGGCAGCCCGGAGCCCAGAGGCCTGATGTCACAGAGGAGGGCAAGTCCGAGCGCAGACGGTGGCACCTGGGGTAAGGGCGCCCTCTGCCTCCCTCCACTTCTGTGTAACAAGGTCGGACTTCTCCTCCAACGTCATGTCCACAGCTGACAAACCAACTAGGCCAACGATTAACCAACAGGAACACGTAACCGGTTAATCACACTAACGTCAAGTCTATATTTAAACCCCAAAGTATAAAGTTTTGTGAAGCATTACAATTGGTTTTTCTGGATCAGGTAAGAAGTCCTGTCCATGAACCTTTCGTGCCATTGTGTGTTTCAAAATTCCAACATGAGAAATGGAAACAATTTAAGTGCGTATTCTAATGAAACTCAGCTACATCGGAAAGGCTGGCAATACGAACACGATCTCCTCGTGTAACTGCACTAACCAGAAAGGGAGCAACGCTGATGGGACCTCTGCGGCCGACGTGGGGGAAGGCAGCGCGTCTCAGGCCCGGCCTGGGCGAAGCCTGGCTCAGCACGGCTGCTGCCCCTTTCCTAGCCGCTCTCTCCTCGCTCATTTTAATACTAAAAACTGTGACATTTAAAATAGCTCGAGAGAGAGAAACCGAATGTCCATTCACAGGGTGGCGTTTCTTTAGAACGTACTTCCTTATTAATCCCACAAGCCTGGGAGAGTAATGCATTTGACCTTACGTCAACATGAAGGGGTCTCAATTTTTCACCTACCTATAGTAATCTATAATCATAAGAGCGTAATATGATCATTAGACCGGATGTCCTGCTGGACAACCTTCCGGACAAGCCAGGACTGCGAGGGAAGGCCGGGCCCCAGGGGCCAGAGGGAAGCCAGTGCCCGCAGGCAGGGGAAGAGGGGCAACTCTCGCAGGAATTTTGTGCGCCGGGCCTCTAGTTTCATATGAAAACACCAGCTTTAGCTGTTCTTCACGATGACTCTCAGATTAATACGTAAGGTATTTAACGGAACGTCGCTGTAAAACAAAGGATGCTCTCTTCATTCACACCAGCCAGGTCCATCGCTACCTGGAGCGCGGTGCGGCTGACCAGTAACTTTTCATGCAGGAGGGAAGGCACTGGCCAGGGCTGCTGTCCCTGCCGTGAGGGGCGCCTGGCCCAGGGAAGCGACGTGCCAGGAACACAGGGGTGTCATTGGCAGAGCCATCTCAGCGCTTGCCGAGTAAGCAGCTGCTCCCTGTCCGTGTCCCGTGGCTGCCACACCATCCCCCCAACTGGGGCTTCACCCACAGAAACTCCGGGGCCCCGGGGGAGGCACCTCTGGCCCAGGTCCCACTGCCTCCTCCCCTCGGGGTGTACCCCTCTCCCTCTCCTACAAAGACACTTGTCCTCAGACTTCATGCCCAACCACGTCACCCAGAATGAACTTATTCCAAGATCCTCAACTTCAGCACATCTGCATAGACCTTCTCCAAATAAGGTCATAGCCACAGACTCTGTCGTTAGGTCGGGGGTAGAGAGTTTGGGGGAGAGGGGAGCCAGGGGGGGGAGGACATGGCTCTGTCCTCCACCTCACAAGCCCTGGTTGGTATCCCCGGAAATAGTGAAAATGGTGACTGATGAGGGAAAAGGTGAGGATTTGGGGTCGCATCGGGCAGACCTGGACCCAAAAAGCATCTCGAATAGGTGGTAACCGTGATTTTGGATAAAGTATTAAGTCCCTGGGCCTCGGTTCTATTTTGTTTGATGAAAGCACGTAACACGGGTCGCATGGACTTTTATGATCAGTATGATCATAAAAGGCAGGCACAACACTGGGCACCACCTGACTCTGGGGCCTCCTCCTTCCTCAGACGATGCCTCAATCCAAAGAACCCGAGCCTCCCTCCCAAGTGAGCGAGCGAGCGAGCACCCGCCTGCTGGCCCAGCGGAGAGTCACCCCTGTCACTCACAGGCCAAGTCAGGGCGTGCGGTGCGAGAGGTTCGGCGGCCGCACACAGACCTCCAGGCGCGGCTCACCCGAAGCACCCAGCCTGCACCCGAAGCACCCAGGCTGCACCCGGGAAAGACGGCCGGCCTGCGTCTCCTGCCGGACCAGCGCTGCGTGAGGAGGAGCACAGGGCGGCCAGCGAGCAGAGCTGTGCTCCCCCACAGCAAAGCCCGCTCCTGCGGTCACTGCCACGGGCAGAGCGCGCACGTGGGGCTCGCCTCCCGGGACCCCATGCTCAACGGGCCGCACGCCCTCGCTCACTCGTGGGTGGTGTTTGCACGCTGCTGTTGACCAGCCTGTGGAGCGGCTGTTGGTCTGAAGACACCTTTGGCTCGCACGTGCTTGAAACACTCACGAAAGCAGAGAAGTGCCGTCCAGGGGACGGTCGGTCTTCCAGGCAATTGGGCTGCATAAGTTCATGGAAAAGTCGCTGGCTGGGGACTGCATCTTACAAAAACACCGCAAAGTATTAGCAGATGGCGTGAGGGGGTGACTGGATTATCCCAGGTGACTGTGTCCGGCGGCCCTGGCAAACGAACAGCCCTCCTTGCTGACCATCTTCCACTTCTCTCCAAAACACGTTCAAAGACTGAACTGGTCTTTTTAACAACCGCACTGTGTGAAGCAATAATAAACATGCAGAAACAGACTGTTCATCTGCTCTGCTATGTATAACATGCAAATGTATGCCTACATCTTCCTAATGTTCACATTTAGCTGCTTCCACCAGGAGAAACAAGATAAATGAGAGTCCTTTAGTAAGAATTAATGCAATGCATCATTAATGTGTTTTACCATCTGCTTTCCCAAATACAAGCGGGAAATTATGGCAATTCAGGTTATTTTAGTATATTAATGTCAAAAAGAGAGCATATTTTGTTTATGATGTTTTCAGAATCAAAACCAATTTTCTCAAGTGCTACTTAATTTTAAAATAGGAACAACTTAATTTTCTTTAATAAAGTAATACACTAGCATCTCAACTAGAAAACACTTTCGAAGTCTTTGGTGAAAGATGTGTGCTAGGCGGCGTTTCAGTAAATCCATTTTCAGACATGTCTTCTCCACCGTCTGTGGGACTTTAAAGGCGGGAGTGACACTGCGGTCCCCGTCGCATCCCCAGAGCGCGCAACGACTGCCCGTCTGCTCGGGAGCAGAGTTCCGGTTCCGTCCAGCCAACACCCGCCCCGAGTTGGCTGACGGGGAGCCACTGCCCCCAGGGTCACGGTCAGGCTCCCGTGAACTTCTGGTCCCAGGCCCACCCACCGATCACTACGTAACGGGTTTCAAACGCCTGGTTTAGTCTACGCTGTGGGTTCACAAGCGCTGCACCCGAACGCAGCCTCAGGACGCTTCTCACGCACACTGTCTCCGCGAGGTCATGCAGCCTCCTCGCGCCTATCAGGACCCAGGCAGCAGCAGCAACAGGCCTGGGCCACAATGCACAGAACCCGGCCGGGGCGGCTCAGTGGTTGGGTGTTGACCTATGAACCAGGAGGTCACAGTTCAATTCCCGGTCAGGGTACATGGCTGAGTTGCAGCCTCAATCCTCAGTGTGGGGCATGCAGGAGGCAGCTGATTAAAGATTCTCTCTCATCCTTTTTTAAAAAAAATATACTTTATTGATTTTTTACAGAGAGGGAGAGGGATAGAGAGTTAGAAACATCCATGAGAAAGAAACACCCATCAGCTGCCTCCTGCACATCTCCTACTGGGGATGTGCCCACAACCAAAGTCCATGCCCTTGACCGGAATCGAACCTGGGACTCTTCAGTCCGCAGGCCGATGCTCTATCCCCTGAGCCAAGCCAGTTAGGGCTCTCTCTCATTCTTGATGTCTCTCTCTCCCCCTCTCCCCTCTGCTCTGAAATAAGTAAAAACATTCTTTAAATGCAGAGAAATGGAAAACCAGAGAACTAACCCACAGCAAACAGGCTCTTGTTTGCGGCATGAGCTGGGACCACAGGCAGAGTGCTGCGGGCGCAGCCTCACCAGCACGGGCCGCCCGTGGGTGACTCCCGCTTCCCAGGCTCTGCCCCCACCCGTGCTTCCGGGACGGTGAGAGCACCGAGCCCGCTCTGGCCACACATGCGTCTTAGTGAGCAGACCATTGGCGAGGCCAGAGCCCACACGCCATGAGGACAGACCACGTTCACCCAGCAGGCCTCTGAGGGATGCTCTGGGTGGGAGAGGGAGTGAAATCATTACCACCATCAGGTGCTACTGTGACCTCCAGCCACGTCATCATTTTGATCCACTGAACACGGCCACGTGACACGGACCCACCAGGGACCACTGCACTCTCGTGGCCCAGGCGCACCTGGAAGGAGGCCCTGCCTGCCCTGCCCAGCGCACAGGTTACTCGCTTGTTTATGCCACCACTCTTGGCTGCTAAGTGTGAAACAAGTGTCCTCCATTCTCTGGGAAACGTACGGACTTTATTTCGTCCCTCCACCAGCTAGAACAAGAAATTACCCACCACTCGGGCACAGCGCTGGGCAGTAAAACATGGCAGGCGAGCAGCTGGCAGCCAGCAGTCCTGGATTGTGAGAGGGATGTCTACTCCCTGTTTCGGCCCGATCCTGCTGGGGTCGGGCCTAAATGGGCAGATGAACATCCCTCGAGGGGTCCCAGGTTGGAGAGGGTGCAGGCTGGGCCATGCACGGATTTCGTGCACCGGGCCTCTAGTAAATATGGAGTTAGTTTCTATAACAGCCAACAAAAGAGGACCAAGTTGTTAGGAAAGCGGCCTCGGTAGACTATCACAGCCTAGAAATGGGCCTTTTGGGATTGAGAGGCATCGCTAAACTCCCAAACACTTTTCGGCTTCCTCGGTGACAAAAAATTAGATACAAAACAGTCACGCTCACATTTTTCAATGTCTACATGTGCATGTCACCATTCTTCATGGCTTTAAGTGGCTCTATGAGTTTATTTTTGTAATCAACAGTTCTCACTGCTCATTTTATTTCACTCATGTGTATTTTGAAATGTAGTTTACATGATGACGCAAAACTTGAATCTCAGGAACATGAGCTGGTCTTAAGAAACAGTAACTGACAACATTGATAAATAATGTGCCAGCTGTTTAGGTTTTTAGAGCGTTGGCTTTGCCATAGGCGCCTCGGGCTCCCCTTTTTAGCAAGGCAAGCACGGAGATGGGGGGAAGTTGTCTTTATCCTTTAGGACAGCAATGGGGGACCTTTGTCCTGCCCAAGGGCCGTATTTATAACATCATTCTCAGGCCGTGCAAAATTACCAACTTAAACATGAGCCTGTTCTATCCGGCCAAACATTTCATTAACTCACCCTAATGCCTTGCCAGGGCCAGACCAAATGATGTCGAGGGCTCTGGGATTTCATAATGAACCATGAAGACAGTGAAGCACACACGGCACCAGACGCGATTCTGCTCAGACTGCCAATGCGATGACAGTTTGGCTCTGGAGCATGCTCTGTTCCGTCTGGTTTTCTTTTTAATCCGCAGAGAGAATAAGGTGGGCATATGCACGCACTACCACCGGTCTCGGCGAGTCCAATCTCATGAACCAGTCCCTCTCCACATTTCCGTGGAAATGCCAATGAGTATGTCGAGACAACAGCCTCTCCGACGTTAAGTGTTGCCAAACTGATCCTGGTCCCTACCCCGTTTGCCCCTCCTCGAGGTTTATGAGAATCGGACAGAGCAAGCCCGGGAGTTTATGAAGCCACTCAACCAACCCTTTCCTCAAGCTTGCCACACCATTTCTTCACACACACACACAATAAATCCACAGTGCGAAGACGCGTAAGTGGTAACCAACACATCATAGAATATCATTCCTGCTGAATTAAACCCCTTTGTGCCAACAAACATTTATTTTCGCCAAACAGTTCAGGAATAATACTGAACCACTTCCACAGACAGGAATCTGGCCCCCGGTCAAGAAAAGCAATCATGTGTTTGGAAAAAAACACTTCAATAGCGCTGCTCCTCCAGACAAAGCCTTTCCCGCGCGCTGGGCACAGAATGTGGGCCGCGTGCCCAGGCGCTGCTTATCAGCGGGCTGGCATCAGAGCGGGGCTGCGTGCGTCAGCCAGGAGGGACCCCTGGCCGGGCCGCGGGCCATGTGCTCCTTATCTCATCCGTGACAGCGTCTGGCACTTCAGCCGGTGTGAGCGGGAGGAAGGAAGGTGTGTGCTTGTGAGGGGAGGTTAGGCTGTGCGCTAAGCGGCTCTGCGGCCGGTTAACCAAACAAACAGGCCCGCGCAGTGACGGTGGTGGAGGCTCCTGGCCTCGAACCCAACCTTAAAAGGGCGCTTACAGCGAGGCGCTCCAGCTCTGCGGCCACCGCTTCTCCTCGCCACGCAGCGTGTGTCCCAATGAGACTGCCGGGGGAGAGTCCTTCAGATCCCCTGGCAGAGCTGGAGAAAGGCGCTTTCTCAGGAAATGTGCGCGTAACTCTCCCATCAGCTCCAGTGAAGCAGTTCTGGGTTGTGAATAAGGTGAGAACGGCTTCCAAAGGTCTGCTCCATCTGCGTCTCTAAAGAGCAGGTCTGCGAGGCGGCGGAGAGGGACCCTGGAGGACCCCGTGCCCTGGAGGACCCGGTGCCCTCAATCCCTCACTCAAACCCAGACTGAGATTCCTGAAGAGAAAAATGTCCTGAGCAGAACCACCCAGAAATTAAGGTTTTTAATGATTTTAAAATCACTTGAGAAGAAGTTTTAAGTATTTAGACATCACACTTGCTAAGTAAAAGTTAATTTTCTGATGTCATAAACTTGTATTTTTAATATCCAAAACAAAAACCACTTACTAATGTCAACTCAAAGTGTGCAGGTTAAATAGTCCTCTACCAACAACAACAACAGTGCATTTATTCCACGATTACAACTGCCTCACAACACTGGCCATTCAGCTAACAAAACCGGAGACTATGGAAGTGCATTTAAACCCACACTTACTACTCCTTCAAGCGTGCCCGGTAAATTAGAATATCTGCAATTAATACTCTTCTAGAGACTATGGAAGTACACTTAAACCCACACTTACTACTCCTTCAAGTGTGCCCGGTAAATTAGAATATCTGCAATTAATACTCTTCTAGAGACTATGGAAGTACACTTAAACCCACACTTACTACTCCTTCAAGCGTGCCCGGTAAATTAGAATATCTGCAATTAATACTCTTCTAGAGACTATGGAAGTACACTTAAACCCACACTTACTACTCCTTCAAGCGTGCCCGGTAAATTAGAATATCTGCAATTAATACTCTTCTGCATGGGTTGGCGGTCACGCTCTTATAAACCATGAATAAACCACATGGGAAAGATGTTTTCTCCCATAACAGAATTTCCTCCCAGCCCATAACCTTCCTCTAGGGACTGAATTATGTCCCCACGACAGTCAGCTCTCCCCGCAGTGGGGTGGCCCTCGGAACGGGGCCCTTGCAGGTGACAGGTAAGGGGGCGGCCCTCGTGACGGGAGGGTGCCCTTTATAAGAAGAGCCACCATGTCCCTCCCCCAGGCGAGAACCCAGCGAGGAGAGCCCCCTGCGGGCCAGGGAAGACTTCGTACCAGGACCGGAACCACCTGCACCTGGCTCCGGGACGTCAGCCCGCAGAACGGGGAGAGACAGATGCCTGCTGGGTGAGCCCCCGCTGTGGGGTTTCATCACACAGCCAGCCAAGCAGCCAAGACACCTTTCCCGTCCTCGCGCCTCATTCCATCCCGGAGTCTGACCTTTGCCCTCAACTCTACACTGCGGCCCCTGACCACCTGGTGTCTCTGCCTGAACCTTGCCTCCCTATGGGTTCCGAAAATCTTGGCCAATTATCGCAAAACGCCTCGGCTGCCACCACGGAGCCCCCGCGTACCCCAACAGTACGGAAGCACTGGCGTCCATTCCCTTCCCTGACGGTTCTCTCTCCCGAGACTCCCCATCCCCATCCCCGGGGTCAAGACGGTTCCATTAATAAAGCATCCACTCCTCATCGTCTCCCCGACACGTGACGCGACCTCCTTATTCCCCCCGAGGATCCCCGTTTTTCCTCTCCCCCATGTCTCTGACCGATTCCTCATTTCTATCGCCTCTCCGAAGGCGGCCAGCTCTGCCTCTCCGAGGAGGATGCCTTCTCTGCCTCCCGGGCACGCGTTCAATTAACCCCCCTCCTCTCATCGGACTCTGCTTAACTCCCAGCCCCTTTATCTCCGCCTCACAGGCTCCTCAGTGCTCCGGCTCCCAGCCATCCTGCAGCAGCAACCACAGCCTCCCGAGGGCACTGGGCGGGCAGTCCCCCACGCACGTGCCAGGCTCCGGCCACCAGGCCATCAGGCCACGACGAGTCCCTCCGCGCATGCGCAGGGGGGGGGGTGCATTTCCCTCCGCGCATGCGCAAGGGGTGCAGTTCCCTCCACGCACGCGCAGGGGGTGCATTTTCCCTTCGTACTTGCGCAGGGGGTGCATTTCCCTCCGCGCATGCCCAGGGGGTGCATTTCCCTCCGCCCACGTGCAGGGGCGTGTTTTTCCTTCGCGCATGCGCAGGGGGTGCATTTTCCCTTCGCACATGCGCAGGGGGTGCATTTCCCTCCCCGCATGCGCAGGGGGTGCATTTCCCTCCGCACATGCGCAGGGGGTGCATTTTTTCCCTCCGCCCATGTGCAGGGGCGTGCTTTTCCTTCGCGCATGCGCAGGGGGGGTGCATTTTCCCTTCGCGCATGCGCAAGGGGGTGCATTTCCGGGAGGGTGCAGCCAGGGCCCGCGCGGGCCACGGGGCGGCGCCTGCGCAGTCGCGTTCACAGGCCGCCCCAACCCACACTCCCCACGCCTCCCACTCAGCAAGTCCTCCGCGGCCTCGGGCACCCCAGCTGGGCCTCCAGGGCCCGGCCGCCCTGCGCCTGCGCCGCCTGGGAAGACCCCTCACCTGGCCGCCCCCGCCCCCACCCCCACCCCCACCCCCTGAGGCCGCCCACGGGCTCTGACCCGGCGCTGGGGCCGCTCGCCGCCCCCCGGACCCCCACCCAGCAGCTGCACCCACCTCAGGCGCACCTCTCGGGGTCCAGACAGGCCTCGCGCACCGGGGTCTCAGGTAACTTCCATCCCCAGCTTCCCGACAGGCCCTCGGGGGCCTTGGCTTCGCGCCTCCGGGTGCTGGGTGCCGAGCCGCCGAGCACTTCCGGTGACGTCACGGCGCACACGCCGGAACCGGAAGCGGCCCTGCCCCGAGCGCGGAGTCGAGCACTTCCGGTGACGTCACGGCACCCGGCCGGAACCGGAAGCGGCCCTGCCCCGAGCGCGGAGTCCGCGTCCCGGTTTCTAGGTGTTGACAAACAGCGTTCAAAATGAAGTGGGGGGGAGCGGGGGGCAATGGGGAGCAGTGTATACATGGAACACAATAAAAAATATTAAAAAATAAAATACTAGAACCATCCTTACCCGTAACGAGAAGTTTGGAGCTAGGACCGGCCAGCTCCAGGTTTTGATTGAAGTCCAAGCCGAGCTCATCGCCAGAAGTGGGGCGAGGAACGCAGCGGCGCCTCGAGATACGAGCGCCCCGACGCACGGGGTTTCTGAGATACGAGCCGCCGAGCGAGCGGTTTTTGCTTTGAAATACGAGCAATATTTGAGATAGGAGTCATCGCGCGGACCGGCCGGCTGCACACGACCCACCCGTTTACCGCGACGCGAGCGTCTCCTCGTTTCCCACGCCTCAAGGTGATGGAACGAATTACAGTGGTACCTCGAGATACGAGCGCCCCAACATATGAGATTTTTGAGATACGAGCCGCCGAGCGAGCGATTTTTGCTTTGAAATACGAGCAACCGTTGAGATAGGAGTCATCGCGCGGATCGGCCGGCTGCACACGACCCACCCGTTTACCCCGACGCGAGCGTCTCCTCGTTTCCCACGCCTCGAGGTCACGGAACGCATTAAACTCGTGTCTCGAGGGACCCCCGTACTGGTTAACACGTGACCTGTGAATTTCACACCTCCCATCTTGACTCCAAACATCTTCAATAAGCTTCCCAAAAAATGACTTTTTTTTTTTAATGTGCCTGGACGTGTTGTCAACGATTGGGAAAGGAACTGGGGCTGTGAACAGACTGCAGTGGGCTCGAAAGAGGTGCCGTCCCATCTTGAGGAAAGAAATAAGTGGAAAAAAAGCCAGGTAATAAATGAAAAAGAAAAAAAAATTGGCCTACAATTGTTGGTAAAAATGCTTTAAGGTAAAAAGTATAATTTGGTAACTCAATTTGTCTCGATGAATTCTGGTTTATTTATTTATAATCTGACATTGCCGAATGACTATTGAAAATTCTTATTTCTTTCTGGAAAAAATGCATTCGTTGATCTTCATAATTGTGCTACTAGGGGGAAATATTAGACAATAAAATTGGGTGACAATAAAAAAAAATTTGAAAAAAAAAAAAACATGAATGCAAAGCCCAGCGATTCGGGTTCTTAGAAATGACCACTAGGAAGGTAGAGTCGCTCCTACAGCACTAGCTAGATGGGATCCTCGGGCCGAGCACTCGCGGCTCCTCCAGAGCCCCTCTGTGCCCCGTTTCCTGAAGGATCCCCTTAGAGCAGCGGTTCTCAACCTGTGGGTCTCGACCCATTTGGGGGTCGAATGACCCTTTGACAGGGGTCGCCTAAGACCATCAGAAAACACAGATATTTACATTACGATTCATTAACAATAGCAACATTACAGTTATGAAGTGGCAACAAAAATGATTTTATGGGTGGGGGTCACCACCACATGAGGGACGGTATGAAAAGGGGGCCGCGGACTTAGGAAGGTTGAGAACCACTGCCTTAGGGCCTGGCAAAAGCCCACTTCCAACGTGCCATGCCTGCAGGTGTTTGGCAGGTTTCTCCCAACCTAATCTACGAGTTATTTCTTCCACATGGTAAAAGGCCTAAGGCATCAAGCACTGTGAAACGAAACGCAAGCTACGTGTTCACCTATTTCCGGGGAAAGAGGACAACTGTTTTCGCCTTTTTAGAATCCAAGGTTGCAAACGACAGCGGTTACAGGAGGGTAAGCACCTCCGAAGGGGGTCTGCACAGAGAACGCCCAGAAAACCCCGCTGGTGTCCACTGCCCAGTCGGGTGGGGCTCCGAGACCGGCCACCAAAACCCAAGTTTCAATGCTCCCAGCCCAAGGCCGCCCTGGAGTCTCCTTGCTGCCACACCTACAAAACCAGAGGACGCCATTCTCTTTCCACTAGGATCAGCCTTCCAATGTTTTTTTCTGATCATCCTTCAGAAAGTTATCTTCAGCTGAGACCGGTGTGGCTCAGTGGATAGAGCGTCGGCTTGCGGACTGAAAGGTCGCGGGTTCAATTCCGGTCGGGGGCATGTACCTTGCTTGCGGGCACATCTCCACTGTGGGGCGTGCAGGAGGCGGCTGATGGATGTCTCTCTCTCATCGATGTTTCTGACTTGCTATCCCTCTCCCTTCCTCTCTGTAAAAAATCAATAAAATATATTTTTTTTAAAGTTATCTTCAGCTCCTAAGGTCATTTATAAAGTGGCCAAGTGCTACTGTAAAAATGAATGTTTTAACATCTTGTCCTACCGTTTCAAATTACATGACTCTTAGTATCATAGACACTAGGGGGAACTACCTCCCCACCCCAAACCCAGCTTAATATTTGAGAAACATCTCAGTGGCATTAAAACTACTGGGGAATGCGCTTTATGATTTCACGGGGTCCCCTGCCCTCAAGTCAGTACCTTCAAATATATTCCAAAGTAAATTACCTTTATTTAAGGTACATTTTTCTCATCTGTTAAAAGGCATCTTGGGGGAGTGGGGGGGGTATTTACAGTCCTTTCATAAATAGGAAAATGAGTCTGTATAACTTCTCTAACAAAACCTAACTTTTTGCAAGTTCTGTCTCTAAGGAAAGCATAATGCCATATATGCCTGTTCCCAATCACTATTCCATGAAAAAACATGAGAAAATTTGAAATATATACAGTAATGGTTTACTATTCACTGCGGCAATTTCTGGTAATGACACAAACTCATGCACTGAAATAAACACAGCATCACACATGCTATCTTCCCCAGAGGCTGGGAGAGTAAAATACACAGACAGGTTAAATACACACACTGCAGGCATCCATGAGTAGAAAACAGACTAGTTTCTGGTTTCTGACGTTTGTCTCTGCATCTATTACATTCGTCATTTGACCACCAACCTCAGGAAAGACCTTCCCTAACCGAAGAAAATTAGATTTGGGGGTTAAAGTCATACAGGATGGGACACGCAACGCAAATATTTAAATACTTGTGCTTTTGATACAATAGCTTTTATGCAATGAAATTGTTAAAAAGGCATAATTATAAAGTTCCTCTGAAATCAGCCATGACCAGAAAACTAGTATACTTAAGACAGATTAATATATACCGCCAACATTTATCAACTCGCTTGTATATTTCTCTGCAAATTGCTAAAGTCCATAAAGTAAGAAGATAGAAATTTAATCAATTGCAAGCACCCAGAGCAGTGCCATTAAAAATACCACAGGCCTTTATCAGCTTCTAACTCTGCTGACTGGACAAGGAAACGGGAAACCAGCCACCTGGGTAAAACTGAAGTGACCGTGACTCTCCGGTCAGCCCACGCTCTGTGCGGCCCGGGTCCCTCCAGAGCCCAGCACATGCGTGTCTGTGAGGAGGTGGCATCGCATTTTCCCACTTCCAATTGTCCTCTATTACTCTACATGGAAAATAGTGTTGAAAACTTCAGGAAGATATTTTACTTCCAAATATTAGCTTTCCGTAAAATGAAGACTTAACCACAAACTAAAGAAAATGAACATCAGCCGAAACCGGTTTGGCTCAGTGGATAGAGCCTGTGGACTGAAAGGTCCCAGGTTCGATTCCAGTCAAGGGCATGGACCTTGCTTGCGGACACATCCCCAGTGTGGGGTGTGCAGGAGGCGGCTGATTGATGTCTCTCTCTCATCGATGTTTCTAGCTGTCTATCCCTCTCCCTTCCTCTCTGTAAAAAATCAATAAAAATATTTTTTTTAAAAAAAGGTCTGAGGGAGGGAGCGGGGCTCACTCTGAAGCTGAGCACCTTGTGTGGCCCGAGAGGGACGTGATCAATACCCCGGGCTCCTGGCAACACCAGGTCCCCACCCCTGAATGACCGGGGGGAACGTGACAGACACAAGCCCGCGTGGACACACAATGCCCACAGCCCACGCCCCGGAGCTCCACGGCCGTGGACACGACCCCGGCAAT
The DNA here is from genome assembly GCA_011751065.1 of Lasiurus cinereus. Classification (NCBI taxonomy): domain Eukaryota; kingdom Metazoa; phylum Chordata; class Mammalia; order Chiroptera; family Vespertilionidae; genus Lasiurus; species Lasiurus cinereus. The sequence continues at coordinate 921,821 of JAAGEH010000152.1, forward strand.
GGCCAGGGAAGGAGACGAGGGAGGGAGGTCGGGGGGCGTGGTGTCAGGTCCACTTCCAGCCCTGTCCTCTGTACGGGGCAAACCCCACTTCCAGCTACCGGACGGCAATCGGAAGCTGCCAGACAGAAGACCGGGAGGCGCGAGGACGGGAGCGAGGAAGAAGGCGACAGACAGGGGCCGTGCGGCCTCGTGGGGAGCAGGTGCCCCGGCAGGGAGCAGACTCGATGGCAGCCAGCATCCCGCCAGCACGTCCCCCGTGGGGCCCCGCCCCCTCGCCATTCAAGGCCACGACTCAGACCCGCCCGCCCCCCAGGAGTCCGAGGTGAGAAGCGATGTGCCCCACGAATTTCTTGTTGAGATGAAAACCCCCAACCTGCTCATGAGCTGGGTGGGCACGGGTGGCCACGGACTTGGTCCTGTGAACTATGGTGACCGGGCCAGCACGCTGGGGCCTCCTGGGCGTGGCTTCACCCTCCGTCTCCAGAGGGACCCAGGTGACCAGGAAAGCGCTCCCTCCTGCTTCTCACCCTCCCCCCACCCCCGGCCGTGTGCCCCCACCCTCCCAAAGCCGCAGATCAGCCTGCCGAACAGTGCCTTGGGGTTCGCCGAACCCCACTCCCCATCCTCACAGACCCCAGCACCATCCACACCGTGCCCAGCTCCCAGAGGCCCGGCTACAGGAAAGACGGAGGAAAGACAGGGGTTTCAGGGGTTCAAACAATCCAAACGAATGTCAGGCCGGCTCTCCCCGTGGGACGGAGCCGCGGCCGGTGCCACAGGCTCGGCCGGAAACAAAACAGCCACGACAGGGAGACAGACAGGAGGCGGAGGTCCCAGAACCCCAAACCCGGGGCGGGGGGTGGGGGAGGCTCCTTCCCCAGGCGGCAAACCGTCGGGGCCCAGGGTGCAGCTCGGCCCCCGCGGTGTCTGTCTGTCTCCCTGGTCCCAACGCTCTGCCAGCTCCTCTCCTATAACCCACAGCCACTCCGTTTGTCCGTCTCCTCAGCGCCGCCCTGAGCTTCAGGAGTGACGGGGGTCCCTGCTCCCCTCAGTCAACCCCCGCCCATCCGTCCATATCGGGGGGGTGTTACAAACAGCTCCTTGGAGAACCCCAGGGTCTTGACTTATTTCATTTTATTAAAAGTCTTTGTTGACGTTCAGAGAGAGAGGTGGGGGGGAGGGAGAGAGAGGTAGAAACATCAAGGGTGAGAGCGAATCACGGATCAGCCGCCTCCTGCACGCCCCACACTGGGGGGATCGAGCCCCCAACCCGGGCCTGCGCCCTGACTGACCCGGGATCCAGCCAGGATCCAGCCATGCCCCTCCCGGCTCCGAGGTCGACGCTCCACCCCTGAGCTCATCGCCGGCTGACCGGTGCACAAGCATCCACCCCGTGTCACTCCAACCAGCACCCTCCTCACCGTATATCTTGGTCTTAGAACGGGGGTTCGTCACGGACGGGCCAGGGGCGCTGGTATGAGGAGACCCTGTCCCCCCCCTGGCCCGGCGGGCACCCCGGGCCCCAGTGTTGGCATCAGGCATGCAGCCGCTCCTGGCCCGGGCCTGGCCCGGTCACTCCTACCGGAGGCAGAGCTGGGCCCGGGGCAGGGGGCGGGGGAGGGGGGGAGCGGGGGCAGAGGTGGCGCCCGCGGCTGCCCCACTCGCTCCGGCCCAGGACCCACCAACTGCCTCCAGCAGATTCCAACTGCCAGGCTGGGGCCAGCCGGGCCCCGCGCCGCTGACATCACAGTGACCCCGGAACCCGCACTCACCGCGGCTTCCTCAGCCGGAGGCTCCGTCTCTGGGCTGGCACTCGCAGCCCAAAGGAGGAGGTGACACCCTGCCACCCATCATCTTCCCTCTTGAGGGGCCCAGGCAGGACCCGCTGGGGTTCCAGGGCCACCTGCTGGGGCCTCAGCCACTGGGGCAATGGCAGGCCCGTCGGGCCCTGCCAGGAGCCGCCGTCTAGGGAAACGGCGCGGACGAGCCCTCTGCAAAGTGAGGCTGCAGACCGGGTAGCCTAATGGGGGGGAAGGGGGTGTTTTCTTTCCACTAGAGCAGCCGTTCTCAACCTGTGGGTTGAGACCCCTTTGGGGGTCGCACGACCCTTTCACAGGGGTCGCCTAAGACCATCAGAAAACACAGATACGATTCATCACAGTTGCAAAATGACAGTGATGAAGTAGCCACAGAAATCATTTTATGGTTGGGGGTCACCACCCCATGAGGAACTGTGTTAAAGGGTCGCGGCCGATGGACCCCCAGGTTGAGAACCGCTGCGTTAAAATGAAACACAATCGATGCGGGAAGACGTCGCCACTGGGTTACCTCCTTCAAAGGATTTTTGTCAAAAACACGATGAACCCTTCCATGGGTGAGTCTAAGGTCCTGGACACTCTGGCGTGGATCAAAGTGCACAGAACAGGTTTCATTCTACAACTCCTTCTGCCGGGGATCCCTGCCTCAGAACCAGTGGTTCTCAAACTGTGGGTCGCGACCCCTTTGGGGGTCGCCTAGGACCAGCGGAAAACACCTATTTCCCATGGTCTTAGGAACCAACACACCGCTCCTCGGTGTCGCCAAGTGTAGCCATGTCGTTTACTGTTGTCCTAGGAAGACTGTTGCCCAGGCTACTCCACGATTCAAAACAACATTTCATTTATTTGTCATGAGAAAGAAATATTTCACGGTATATAATTACATATTGTTTTTGTGATTAATCCCTATGCTTTAATGATGTTCCATGTGTAACAATGAAAATACATCCTGCCTATCAGATATTTACATGACAGTTCATGACAGTAGCAGAATGACAGCGATGAAGTGGCCACAGAAGTAATTTTATGGGTGGGGGTCACCACCCCAGGAGGAGCTGTCTTAAAGGGCCGCGGCCTTAGGAAGGTTGAGAACCGCTGCCCAGAACCATGGGGTCAGGGTAGAAGAACTGGATTAGGTCACGACCAGCTCCGTTTTGCTGAAATCCAAGAACCTCTGGGCCTCCCGGCTGCCTTTCCCCTCCCCCCTCCACCCCCGCCCTCCACCCCCAGCACCTCCAGCCGCCACAGGGAGCAGACACACACGTCCCTCCCACCCCACCCCCTGCTGCGGTCACTTTCGTTTTCTGCTTCCCGTGACCTAAGCCGCACCCTCCCTCCCTCCCTCCCAGCTGGGCAGCGCTCACCGCCCCGGAATGCGTGGCCCACACCCTGCAGGCCAGGCCCCGGGAACAGCCAAGTCTGTGTCCATGGATGCCGTCAGAGGCC
>JAAGEH010000152.1:990083-1005949 GCA_011751065.1 Lasiurus cinereus
AACTGTGTGTGTGTGATAACTGTGTGTGTGTGATAACTGTGTGTGTGAGAGAGAGAGATAACTGTGTGTGTGTGAGAGAGAGAGAGATAACTGTGTGCGTGTGTGAGATAACTGTGTGTGAGATAACTGTGTGTGTGTGAGATAACTGTATGTGTGAGATAACTGTGTGTGAGAGATAACTGTATGTGTGAGAGATAACTGTGTGTGTGAGAGAGATAACTGTGTGTGTGTGAGAGAGAGATAACTCTGTGTGTATGTGTGTGAGATAACTGTGAGTGTGAGATAACTGTGTGTGTGAGAGAGAGAGATAACTGTGTGTGTGTGAGAGAGAGAGATAACTGTGTGTGTGTGATAACTGTTGTGTGTGTGAGAGAGATAACTGTGTGTGTGTGTGTGTGTGTGAATCACACACAGTTGTGTTTTTTTAACGTATTTTATTGATTTTTTACAGAGAGGAAGGGAGAGGGATAGAAAGTCAGAAACATCGATGAGAGAGAGACATCGATCAGCCGCCTCCTGCACGCCCCCCACTGGGGATGTGCCCGCCACCAAGGTCCATGCCCCCGACCGGAATCGAACCTGGGACCCTTCAGTCCGCAGGCCGACGCTCTATCCACTGAGCCAAACCAGTCTTGGCACACACAGGCTTTTAATCGATGCTGCGTGCAGAGGAAAGCGCAGGATGACCCGCGTGGACACGGATTTTGTACGCCGCCTGCAGGCGACAGGCAACAGCCTTCTTGCGAGGACTTTGTGGTCCTCTCCCCCCCTCCCTCCCCACCCACCTCCCCCTGCACCACACACACACACACACACACACACACACACACACACACACACACGCTGGCCGCCTTATAAACCCATGAACACAGACCGGCAGACTCCAGCAATTATGCTGTCCCTGGGCCAGGGGCTGCGTGATGGCGTCCCGGTCCCTGAAGGCCCGTGGACCACACTGGGCTGAGAGAACCAGCGCCTGCGGATGGTCAGTGCCGAGCCCCTGCCCTGGAGACGGAAAGCATCGGAGAGGGCTCTCACCCCTGCCCGGGGCCCGGCCTGCGCTGGCTCCCACCGCCGCCGCCAGGACCCCAGCCTCCGCGCTGTCGTGCGCGTCTTCTCCGTTCCCGTCAGGGGTGAGGAGCAGAGCTTCAGGGTGCGTGCTCTCCCAGGGCATGGACGGGGCACGGTTCCCTCTCATTCATTCATTCCTCTCGTTCACACATTCCTGCAGAACGGTGAACAGAGTCAGAACCGAGGTGGTGCCCTCAGCAAGAGGCCACTTCCTCAGACGGAGGCCGGCCAGGGGCTGGGGACTCTGTGGGGGCAGGTCTCCAGGGGCGACGGGCACGGGTCGCAGAAGGCAGAGTCCTCCCCAGACGGGAGGGACCCTCGGAAAGCAGAGCAGTCACGCCAAGAGCAGGGTCAGCTGACTGGTTTCCAGAAACTCCCACTGGGAACTGAAGGTCGGAGGATGGGGGCTTTACACTCCCTGCGGCTCAGACTAGAAGGGCAGCAGCAGATAGAAGAACTGCTCGCGATCCAGAAATGCCGGAAGGATCCGTAGCATTAATCCCATTCCGTGGAGAGAGAGGAGAGGAGAACAAGGGACTGTTTTGCCCCTGTGCAGGAATTTCGTGCACCAGGCCTCTAGTTGTCTATGGTAAAGAGCTAATATGCAAATGGTTGTCACCCCTCCCACTCTTGTGCCCTCACACCCTTGTGCCGAGCGGGAGGACCTGAGGCTGCGTCTCCTTCCCTGGTGCTAGAGCTGGGGGACCTGAGGCTAGTCCAGGGTCCTGAGGTCGTGCCCCTCACCCCAGCACTGGGGATGGGAGACCTGAGACCAGGCCGGAGTCCTGAGGCCGTGCCCCTGCTCTGGCAGGACTTGATGGGGGACCTGAGGCTGCACTCCCCACCCTGTGGGGCTCCATAGGGGTGGGGCCAGCCGGGTCGGGGTCTCGCGCAATTTTGAGGCACATGTGGCTGGGCAGGGACTTGACTCTGGGTCCCTCGGTGCGCTCCGGACTGACAGGAGGGAGATTTTCACAGGCATTTTCCTAATTTTCTTTCATCTCTGGCCCTTCTGTTAGAGAGGAAGGGCAAACAGCGATATTAAGATGTTCCCTCCAATTAATTCCCTGTTAATGTGCACGAACTTCATGCACCGGGCCACCCGTAGGAGACAATAGAGAAAACAGCTCACAGGGGTTAAATGTGGAAACATAGCAAGCAATGCCAAAGCACTGATTTCAATGTACACCCTTCAAATAACCACCTTCGGACGGATCGCCAAGGTCTCCGATAGTTTTGTTTTCACTCTGTGCTTGTCCAGGAAGGCCAGGCTAGCTGGTATGTGCATGAGGCATGTGGAGAAGAGTGGGGGAGGGAAAGGGGCGGGGCTGTTGATGGATATTGGGGTAGCCAGAGGTACTGAGACAAGGGCTTGAGTCTGAGTGGCCGTGACTGTGAACAGGATGTAGATGGGAAACCGTGTGCAGAGAGGAAGACAACAGAGGAGACCGTGGAGATAGAATCCCTTTAGTTGGGTTCCTTTAAGACGAGATCAAGAAAGACAAGGTAGTGCCCGGGGAAGGAAGGAGGGAGGGAAGGAGGGAGTGAGGGAGGGAGGGAGGGAGGGAGGGAGGGAGAGAGAGAGAGAGAGAGAGAAGGACTATTACTATTTGCACCAGAGAAGCTAGTGTAGGTTAACTGTTGCGTGAGGCATTTAATGTAAAGGACCTCCCTCGATTCTCACAGCGGCACTGGGCGGTCAGCAATACACCCATTTCCCAGGCGAGGAGGTGTGTGTGGGTGTCTGAGGGAGGGCACCTCTTTGGAAAGGGCGAGCAGGGAGGAGGGATTACAAGTCCATTTGACCGTCCATTCTTCCTCGGCGCCTGGCGTCTTGCTTTCTGAGTGGATGATAACCACCCTTCTTCTTTCCCCGTCGGGCGTCCCATAGCAGAGGGGACTGTGGGACTTGGGGGCGGGGATGGCTAAAGGGCCCCTGCTCAGGTCTCCCCAGTTCCGGCTCCCCCGGGAACTCTCCCTGGTACTGAACAGCCCCAGCCCCGGCGCTACCCTGTCTTTCTTGATCTTCCTCTTACCTCCTCCCCTCTACTTTTTCTCCCTCTCCCTCTCCCTCCTACGCTTTTTTTCAAGTTCAGAGCCTACACTCTGACAAAGCAGAGACTTTGAAATCTGCTTTCTCTTTGTGTCGATACTGATCTGCAGTTGATCCAAGGAAGTTTAAGGTTCTAGCTTGAGGGAGTTCCTGGCTAGCGTCACCAATGCCCTGCAAAGGCGGTTCGACTTCCTTTCTGGTGACAGAACGTTGTAGCTAATGTATAACTTTATGCATGAAACCAGATGCTCCCCCACGTGGTATTGGAGAGGGTGCAGGTCGGGCTGAGGGACCCCCCCGACCCCCCACCCCGTGCACGAATTTCATGCACCTGGCCTCTAGCTGGTACTATCAATAGGTGACAGACACTGAACCCCACCCTGGGGAAAAATAATAACCCTTTCCCCAAAGTCACACACTTTGTCAGAGGTTTTGTTCAGCATCAACGCACTTCGAGCACCCCTGCCAGCCAGCCGTGCCGGTTAAAGGGAGGGGGAGAGGCCAGAGCCGAAGACGCACCCCGGTCGGAGGCTCCCATGTGGCTACGCGTGAGGTCCCGCTGGGAACGCCCGCACACAGGTCAGTGTCATGCACTCACACACCTTCCGACCCATGGCTGACATCTCAACAAGGCGATTCGGACGAGCCCGCAGACGTGGGAGCCCCTGGTAGAGGTCGGGACAAACACCCATGAAAGAATGGCTTCCGGCCAACGGTTGTAGACGCCCCTTCTCCACGCGAGTTCCAAAACGGCTCTATAACCCTCTAGCTCAGTGGTTCTCAACCTTCCTAAGGCCGCAACCCTTGCATACAGTTCCTCATGGGGTGGTGACCCCCAACCATGACATGTTGCTCCTGTGATGCATCGTGATGTCAATATCTGCATTTTCCGAGGGTCTTAGGCGACCCCTGTGAAAGGGTCGTGCGACCCCCAAAGGGGTCGCGACCCACAGGTTGAGAACCGCTGCTCTAGCTCGTGGTGACCACCGCCCTGCTGTCCTTCAGCGTTCACCATGATGCTCAGCTTCCCAGAACACAGCCCTCCAGGACGCACATTCCCGGATAACGATTTACCCAGCACTCAGTTCACTGCGCGTCGGGAACGCAGGGACATGAGCAGTTACGGAAGGACTGATCTCAGATTCTGAAACGGGGCACGTGGGTGGGAGTGACTGCATCTAACCTAATCACTTCTATTCATTCATTCATTCATTCATTCATTCATTCATTTATGCAGAGAGGAAGGGAGAGGGATAGAGAGCTAGAAACATCGATGAGAGAGAAACATTGATCAGCTGCCTCTTGCACGCCTTCTACTGGGGATGCGCCCGCAACCAAGGTACATGCCCCCGACCGGAATCGAACCCAGGACCCCTCAGTCTTCAGGCCGACGCTCTATCCACTGAGCCACACCGGTCTCGGCACGTTCCCCCTCTTGAGGGAATGAAAGACGGGGGACTGTGAGGGCTCCGTCCACGCCCGGAGCGGGCAGGGAGGATGCAGAGCCGCAGCCGATGGGGACCCAGAAGCACCCGGTCCCAGCGCAGCCCGAGCGAGGGGATCGGACCCGAGGGGGCATTGCAGCTCGCATCCACCTCGGGTTCCGCCCTCCCCCTCCGGCCCGGCCCGCGTCCTCTGCCCTTTGCCCTCTCAGAGCAGAGCCAGCAGCCGGCCCCTGACGGCGAGAAGAAGCGGAAACCACCCACTATTACTGATAATGAGGGTCCCGCAGGAGCACGGGGCGGGGGCACTGCCTCTCAGGGAGATGCGGACGTCGCTCCACCTCCTCCAGGACCTGGGGGCTGCGGGCGCCCCATCTTTCTGTTGCTGGTGGAGACCCTCCCACGAGGGTGTTTTCCACTGGCTTTTAGGGACGGGAGGAGGGAGAGGGAGAGACGGAGAGAAACATCGATGTGAGAGAGACAAACTCGTCCATGGCTGCCTCCTGCAGGAGCCCCTATGGCAGCGGTTCTCAACCTGTGGGTCGAGGCCCCTTTGGGGGTCGAACGACCCTTTCACAGGGGTCACCTAAGACCAGCGGAAAACACCTATTTCCCATGGTCTTAGGAACCCACACACCGCTCCTCGGTGTCGCCAAGTGTAGCCATGTCGTTTACTGTTGTCCTAGGAAGACTGTTACCCATGCTGCACCACGATTCAAGACAAAAAATTTCATTTACTTGTCATTAGAAATAAATATTTCACAATATATAATTACATATTGCTTTTGTGATGAATCCCTATGCTTTCATGATGTTCCATTTGTAACAACGAAAATACATCCTGCCTATCAGATATTGACATGACAGTTCATGACAGTAGCATGATGACAGTGATGAAGGAGCCACGGAAATCATGTTATGGTTGGGGGTCACCACCCCAGGAGGAGCTGTCTTAAAGGGTCGCGGCCTGAGGAAGGCTGAGAACCACTGCCCTACGGGGAGGAGCCGGGGCGATGGACGGGGGTGAGGACAGGGAGGGCCCGGCTGAGCGGGACTGCCCGGCGTCCACCCTCCCGGCGGCCAGCTGCACGCCGAGGAAAGAACTCTCCGGAAGGTGCAGCAGCTCCCCTCCACCTGCCGCCACCCTCCCTCCGCGCTGACCCCGCGGCCCCGTGAGTCACCCGCCGCCCACCTGCCCGCGCGGTGTCCCGGGATTAACTAATGAGCTCTAATGAAAGAACCTCCGAGAATAGCGCCGGGCGAGGGCGCGCATGGTAATGGTGCTGCCTCCACCTCCACCTCCGCCAGGAGCTGCACCGGGACGCGGCGACCTCAGGCTGCACGGCTCGCCTGCCTCCACGTGCTTGCACCCAACACCGGGCGGACCGGCCGCTCCCTCCTCCAGCCCGTCCTGGGGCCCGGCCACACCCCTCTGGGCCCGGGGCGGACGGCGGCCAGCAGACGGGCAGGTGTCTGAGCCGGGCGCCTCCCGCTGCGCCGGCCTCTCCACGGTGAGGCAGGGGCTGCCGCTGCTGCTGCTCCTGTATCCTCTCTGCTCCCAGCAGAGCGCCCCGTCCTGCACGTCCGGTGACCCTGGCTCCTTGACCTGCACCGTCCACCCCGTGGGCCCACCTGCTGGGTCCCCACTCTCTGGGGCGGAAGAAGGCGGCCCCTGGGAAGCAGCCAGCTCTCAGGGTGCAGCCCACGATGCGATTAGCGCCCCCCATCCCCTCGTACAGGAACCTCGCACCCTCCCTTCCCGGCTCTGAGGCCCGGCTGCTTCCTCTGGGCGCTGGGCCCGCTGCGGGACCCTGAGCGGCTGCCCCGAGGATGCGCGAGCTTTGCCACGGGGCCTGGGGCACCCACAGGCTGCTCAGAGGAGGGGGGGTGGTGTCAGGGGCGGTGCGTGCATCCCTCTGAGTTCCCATGTGAGAGCGCGCCTCGGCCGGTCTGTCCCAGACCCCACTCGTGTGGGGCGAGAAGACAGGACCACCAGGCTGCAGACAAGCCCGACGCTGAGCCGAGGATGGCGGGCAGGAGAGACCCCGTGGGCCCGGAGGGGGCCTGAAGGCAGGCGGCCCTGAGACACAGCGGGGGGCCCTGCAGGGCAGTGCGGACGTGGCGGTGCCAGCCCCGCAGAGGCAGGTGGTCCCTCCACCGGGAGAGGAGTCCGACCCCGGGACAGGGGCACAGAGGGCCGGGGGAGAGTGGGTGTGGGAGTGCAGAGGTCACGGGGACACAGAGGGCATGGGTGAGTGTGGGTATGGGGGCGCGGAGGGCACGGGGAGTGGGCACAGTCTAAACGGAAAGAGGAGAGAAGAGAAGAGAAGAGAAGAGAAGAGAAGAGAAGAGAAGAGAAGAGAAGAGAAGAGAAGAGGAGACTTTGCCGTACGGGTCCCACAACGTCAGCCGAAGGGCATGTCAGGTGGTGCCAGGTCGAACGGCGGGTTAGCGGGTTCTGAGTGGGGGCCCACTCAGCAGGGACTCACCCCCCATTCTCGGGGGATGGACTTCCGGTGACAGGAGGGGAGGTTAGGAATGAATTCGAGGATGAAAAGCAAGAAGCAATGGGACACGTCGACAGCAGGCATCGAAGAGAGGAAAGGAGCCCACACTCGTCCCCACGCCGCGCCCACGCCCACGGTCAGTGCTTCCATACACAGCGGAGCCCGACGCTGCTCACGCGGGCACACGGTCCACACCGGGCCCGCCAGCTGGGGCAGGAGCGCGGCCTGGGGACGGAGCCAGGCCAGCACCGTGGGCCAGGGGGCCCGTCTCTGCCCGCGGCTGCCGGCGGTTGTCTGTGTGCCGCCCGGCCTCGCGAGGAGACACAACGCCACCCAGGACCAAGGACACGCGGAGCACACACTGACTGGCACCATCTGGCACACGGCCTCTTGGGCACACGAAGCAGGCCGCCCACGTGGAGAACACATACGTGACTACGCGCTCGCTGCGTGTGCGACGAGGAGCCCGCGGCCCTGGCCCGGATGCTGGTTCGTCAGTCAGCTTTCCGTGTCTCCTCCAAGAGACGGCTCCCCAGGCGCCCGCTGTGCCAGCAGAGATGCCAGTCACGGGTAACATCACAGAGCGAGGCCTCGGGTCTGGGGACGCACTCGGGGGCGGGCTGAACGCTCAAGGACGCTTCCAGAATGCGGGCAGCACACCGGCAGCCCTGCCGTCTCTGCGGAGGCTCAGGCCCCCAGAACGTGGGCCCCTATGCCTTCCTCCAGGACCCTGGCTGCCCCTGAGCAGAGGGCACAGGGGAGGCAGGCTGCGGATGCACCCCGAGGCCGGAGCTGTGTCCTGTGGAGGGCGAGCACACCTCAGGACACCTCCAGGGCCGTGGTCGGCAAACGGTGGCTCGCGAGCCTCATGCGGCTCTTGGGCCCCTCAAGTGTGGCTCTTCCACAAAATACCACGTGGGGTGCGCACGTACAGGGCGATGGAAACTTGGTGGCCCGTGCGCAGAAGTCGGTTTTCGGCGCTCCAAAGCAGTTTCGATCGCCGTCCTGTTGGTAGTTGGCTCTGCTGACGAATGAGTTTGCTGACCCCTGCTCCAGGGCACACGGCCGGATTTGGAGAGGAGCCTGCAGAGCAGTGGTTCTCAACCTGCCTCAGGCCGCAACCCTTTAATAGAATTCCTCATTGGGTGGTGACCCCCAACCATAACATGATTTCCATGGCTACTTCATCGCTGTCATTTCGCTACTGTGATGAACTGTCATGTAAATGTCTGATAGGCAGGATGTATTTTCGTTGTTACAAATAGAACATCATTAAAGCATAGGGATTCATCACAAAAACAATACGTAATTAAATATATTGTGAAATATTTATTTCTAATGACAAATAGATGAAATGTTGTCTTGAATCGTGGTGTCGCATGGGCAAGTCTTCCCAGGACAACAGTAAATGACATGGCGACACTTGGCGACACCGAGGAGCGGTGTGCTGGTTCCTCAGACCATGGGAAATAGGTGTTTTCCGCTGGTCTTAGGCGACCCCCGTGAAAGGGTCGTTGGACCCCCAAAGGGGTCGCGACCCACAGGTTGAGAACCGCTGCTGCAGAGAGATGTGGTGACAGGTAACAAAGCTATTGTCCCGGGAAACTGTCCTTAAAGGAGACGCCGCCCCACGTGGCGCGTTATCCCGTTGGCAGACACGCAGCCCCAGACGGCGCGGCTACCCCACCGGCTGGCGGGCCGGTTCGAACCGTCCGGGGACCCAGGGACGGGCAGGAGGCCCTGCTCTTTCAGGGGGAGGCTCCTCTGCCTGTGGCCCCCCAATCCCAGCCCCTCTCCTCCGGCTCCTGGCCAGGCCAAGGGGGTGCTGAGCCTTGTTTCGGTTCAAACTCCAGGGGTGGGAACCCCTTCAAGGACCCGGAGAAGGAAAGAGTCTCCGGCCAGCGGTTTGAGGAGGACGAACCCTGAGCCACCAGAGGGACGCTGGGGAGCAAATGAGGGGGAGCATGCTGAGGAGCGCACGCCACAGCCGGGGGCACGGGGCGCTGCGGGCTTGGCCCCTCCTGAGCCTCAGGCACGCCCTGACCAGAGCTCCGCTCCGCAGAGGGTCTGAGCACCACCCCCACCCCCACCCTGGCTCTGCGCCCCTGCGGCCGGGGACAGCGCGGCTGGGCCACAGGCCATGCGGGAGCCCACGCCGGGACTCCTGCTTGTTTTTTGTTTTTTAAATATATTTTTTATTGATGTTTTACAAAGAGGAAGGGAGAAGGATAGAAAGTCAGAAACATCGATGAGAGAGACATCAATCAGCCGCCTCCTGCACGCCCCCCACTGGGGATGTGCCCGCCACCCAGGCACCTGCCCTTGACCGGAATTGAACCTGGGACCCTTCAGTCCGCAGGCCGACGCTCTGTCCACTGAGCCACGCCGGTTTTGGCTGTTGTTGTTTTTGAATTACTGTCGTTGGTTTCCGAGAAGGAAGGAGGGGGGAGAGATAAAAACGTCAGGGACGGGAGAGGTCACTACAGAAAGAGATTTGCGTTTTGCACATTTCTCCGACTCTGACTCCATAGGAGCGGGGGGGTTGGGGAGACAGGGGGGTAAAACTGCCTGGGCCTGGAGCCCGCGCTGTGACGGAAGCATCCTGTCCCGGAAAGGACCCCGTTCTCCAAACAGGGTTCCTTCCCAGTGTCTCCCAAGAGCCGGTGCGGGGGGGCGGCGCCCTCTGCTGCCCAGCGGCGGGATCGCAGCCGGGAGGAGGAGGACAGCCCAATGGGCCCTCCCAGTTCTCCTCATGGGGGTGGCGGGAGGGATCCCCTTTGGTCAGATTCAGGTTTTCGGGGTTTGTTTTTTTCAACCACGGAACTGATTTAATGCCAGTGATTAGAATGCGTTTGAAGATCCAACGTTGCTGGGTCAGAGTTCCGCGCGGGGAAAAATGCTCGGCGCCACTCAAGTTGCTGCGGCGCCTGTAGGCATCCGGTCAGGCTCCTACTGCGTGTGTGTGCACGTGTGTGTCTGTGTGCACATGCGTACTGAGTGTGAGCGCGTGCAGGTATGTGTACGGGGGAGTGTGCATCTGCACACGTGTGTGCGCACGTGTATGTGCGCATGGGGTGTGCGTGCAGGTACATGTGTGGGAAGGTGTGTGTGTGTGCACACTTGTATTCACACGTGTGGGTGCGCATGGGTGTGAGTGTGTGCAGATACATGTGCGGGGATGTGTGCACATCTGCACACGTGTGTGTCTTGTGAGCATGGGTGTGAGTGTGTGTGCAGGTACGTGTGCGGGGATGTGTGCACATCTGCACACATGTGTGTCTTGTGAGCATGGGTGTGAGTGTGTGTGCAGGTACATGTGCGGGGATGTGTGCACATGGGTGTGAGTGTGCGTGCGTGCAGGTATGTGTACAGGTGTGTGCGTGTCTACACACATGTGTGCGCACATGTGTGTGCACATGGGTGTTTGCGGGTACACATGTGGGAAGGTGCGTGTGCGCGCACGTGTGTTTGTGTGCACGTGGGTGTGTGCGGGGATGTATGCACATCTGCACACGTGTGTGTCTGTGTGCGCACGGGTGTGAGTGTGTGTGCATGCAGGTACGTGTGCAGGAGGTGTGGGCGTCTGCACCGTGGGAGGGGTGAGTGTGTGTGGAGAGAGGGAGGATGTGAACAGGGGGATGGGGTGGGAGGAAGCGGGATATTGAAGGAACACGCTTCTTCCAGAAGAGACCCTTGGCCTGACGCCACCCCTGCAGCTCACGTCCTGCCGTCCACGCCGGGAGCGTCCCCCTCACAGACCCGGGGAGCAGGCACGTCTCCTGGGTGCCGTTCAGGGGGTGCCTGCGTCGCCATCGCGGTCCCTCACGGAACAGAGAAAAGCCACAGACTGTCAAATGCAGCGAGGGCGGGCTGGCTCCCAGACGTCCCCACAAATGGAATAAAACGTTCCACCGGCCGAGACCAGTGTGGCTCAGTGGATAGAGCGTCGGCCTGCGGACTGAAAGGTCCCGGGTTCGATTCCGGTCGGGGGCATGTACCTTGGTGGCGGGCACATCTCCAGTAGGGGGCATGCAGGAGGCAGCTGATCGATGTCTCTCTCTCATCGATGTTTCTGACTTTCTATCCCTCTCCCTTCCTCTCTGTAAAAAAATCAAAATATATTTTAAAAAAAATTCCACCGGTGGCCCCACCCACTTGCCAGAGGTGCGCGGGCCACAGCGGGCAGACGTCCGCCACAGACATCTTCTCAGCGGGCGCCTGGCACCCCGTGAGGCAGGGCGGTGTAGGGAGGGGCCGGGTCAATGAGCTGTGTTTCTGCCTCCAGGACCGCAAAACCAACATCCGCCAGCAACGCCATCGCTCAGAGCTGAAGGGGCAATCAAGAGCTGCCCAGGCCGAAACCAGTGTGGCTCAGTGGATAGAGCGTCGGCCTGCGGACTGAAAGGTCCCAGGTTCGATTCTGACCAAGGACATGTACCTTGGTTGCAGGTACATTCCCAGTGGGGGGCGTGCAGGAGGCAGCTGATCGATGTCTCTCTCACATCGATGCTTCTAACTCTCTGTCCCTCTCCCTTCCTCACTGTAAAAAAATCAACAAAATGTATTTTAAAAAAATAAAAATAAAAAAAAGAAAGAGCCACCCAGGAAGAAGAGCTGAGGGGCCTCCCCACCCCCAGGCCCGCCTCACACGAACTGGCACGGGCCTTCTTTTAAAAGAAAAAGAGCCGAAACCGGTGTTGCTCAGTGGATAGAGCGTCGGCCTGCGGACTGAAAGGTCCCGGGTTTGATTCCGGTCAAGGGCATGTACCTTGGTGGCGGGCACGTCCCCAGTGGGAGGCGTGCAGGAGGCAGCTGATTGATGTCTCTCTCTCATCAATGTTTCTGACTCTCTATCCCTCTCCCTTCCTCTCGGTAAAAATAAATAAATAAATAAATAAAATGTTTAAAAAAAAAAAGAAGGGAATTTTTTTTTAATGTGAATAAAAAAAGGGCAATGCCTAGCCATCAATAATTACATACACATGGCTTCAATGCTTCCATCGAGAGACACACCAAGGCTGAAGGGAGACGGAAACAAGACCCTGGCACGGACCGTCTGCAAGAGACTCGCTTCAGAGAGACACCCACAGACGGAACGTAGCGCCGAGAGCATGCAAAACGCCCGCTCGCCCTTGGCCGAGCCCGCAGGGACCCCCCCTGCCTCGTCACTCGGCACAGAACCGGGGAAACGTGGCTGCTGGTCTGGGTTCGGTCCCGGCTCTGTGTGGGGGACCCTGAGGGTGAGTGGCAGCGTGGCTGGGGCCTCCCTCCTCCCACCTGCGCCCAGTTACCCCGGAAATGCCCAGCACCGCCTCTCCTGGACACGCACCAGCCCGTCGCCCCGGCGGAACCGCCCAGGACCTGGCGTTGGTGCAAATGCCGCCACCACTGAACGTTGTGTCAAATGTCCTTCAGACCACGGCGGAGACACGGTGTCTAACCGGCGCCCCAGGACCGGAGGATGGAGCCCATTCCAAGGGGTGGGGGGGTGGGGCATTGGGTTGTGTGTCAGGACAGTGGGGCGGGCGCCTGCGTTGTGGGGCGAACGGGGTCATTGGAGAGCACTCAGCGCAGAGCGAGGGGGTGCCCCGGGATCAGGAGGACGGGGAGACTAGCCCTGTAATTGCAGGTCTGGGCTGGCTGTGTGCCGGTGTGATTACAGGGTACGGGAAGGGCCCGCCTGCAGGCTGCGGCGATGCCCCTGGGAACCACTAGAGGGAGGCACACCCCAACAGAGCCAGTCCCCGGAGGACGGGAGGGAGAGTCCCTGTCCGGGTTCAAGACTCTAAAACGCCCGCGGTACCTCTGTGAGGGCATCGGCACCGGGGATGAGGGCGGGGGGCTCAGGAGGAGAAGCAAAGGTCCCCGTGTGGGTTGCAGGGCTGTGGGCAGGGGCACACCCAGGGCTGGGTGCGGCCCAGTTGATAGAGGCTTCGGGGGGTCCCGGAATCACCTGGAGGGAGTGGGGGTCAGTGTCCAGTGGGAGGTGGGACTGTGGTCTGCAGGGCCAGGTGGGGCAGTGCCCATTTTATGAGGCTCTTGGGGTTGCAGGCCCTCGGCACACGGAAAATGCCCAGTGAGCAACATGTTCCGCTGTCCTCTTTTAGACCTGTCCATGTGTGTGTGTGTGTGTGCGTGTGTGTCCATGTGTGTCCGCATGTGTGCGTGTAAGCATGTGTGTGCACATGTGTTCGCATGTGTGTCCGTGTGTGCCTGCAGATGCATGGGAGCCGGTGCGTGCTGAGCAGGAGGGCAGGGAGACTGAAGTAACTGATCTGTGTGCACACGCACACACACACACGCACATGCATGTCGTGTGGTGTCCACAGGCTGCATCTCCACGCAGGGAGAGGGCCGCACAGGGACCCGGTGTGAGTGGGGTTTCTGAGCCGCGTGTCGCTCATGCGTGGATTCGCCTCCTCTAGCGTCTGCATGGAGCTGGCGCTAGGCCACGGCACTGCCCACAGGTAAACGCCCCCCTCCCCAGGGCAGTAACAGGGTAAACCGCCTAAGGCTCACTCCACAAAACACCCGGAAACCGCCAGGCCAGAGGGCCCCTGAATCCTTTAAAGAGCTGGCTGCGCGTCTGAGGGACGCGGGGGTGGGGGCTGTGCGGGCGGGCACCTCCGGGGAATGTGGCCGCAGTTTGAGGAGCCGCTCCAGGTCCCAGGCCACCGTGGGCACCTGCAGGTCGGTCCGCAGCCGGCACAGACGCCTGCCTGACCTCACCCCTGGGTGGCAGCGGACACAGGGGACGGAGAAGAGGGCGGCTTGCTCCTGGGCGGGGGCCTGGCTTCCTAGGCAGGAAGCTGTAGGTAGGCGAGGGGGCGCGGGAGGCGGGCAGGGCCCTGGCGGGGGACAGCATCGCCGCCCCATGGGTCGGGAGTGAGCACCCAAGCACATGGGCAGGCGACGGAGTGGGAGAGACAGGGCAGCCGACCTGAGACTTCGCCATCAGCCGGACCAGCGCCTGGCGTCCTTGGTGGCCCCGGAACCCAGGGACCGGGGAACCATCTGAGCTTCCTCCCACCCCGCGTCCCAGAGCCACACAGACGCCCCAAGGGGAGCCCCAAGTTGGTGTCGGGGAGGGGGCGCCTCTGCAGGAGGAGCTGGTTCATGGGCCGGAGCCACAGGAGGTCAGACCCCTACACAGTCCTGGGGCTCACTGTGCGTGGACTGTCTGCACAGCGAGGCCGGCACGGCGCCCAGAGACACGGTCGTCCGTGTGGACACAGGGGGAGATGGAGACGCCCGGGAGGAGGCAGGGGGAGGAGACCCTGGAGGGCGGCCAGGTGAGGAGCTCCATGTAGCTGCCTCCTCCCTCCCCCTCTGGCCCTGCTTGGGCATCTGATCGAAGGGCCCGCAGGCCGCACCCCGGCCACGGCGCACCGCCCGCCCACTGCCCGCACCGCACTCCCCCTCTCTTTCCCGCACACCCTCCGGGGAACGAGGCCCCTCAGCGGGCGGTCTGTGCCCGCCTCGGAACATGGCCTGAGCCGGCACGTGGTCAGTAGTCGGGGGGGTACGGGGGAGGTGGTACTGTGTGCTGACTAATATGGGGGGACGCTCCACCCGTGGCTGCCAGAATGGGGGTGTTTCTTGCTGCAACCCATTGCTTTAACCCCTGAGCCCCGCCACGTGTTGGGGTTTGCTGTGAACCCTCATTGGGGGTGTTCCCACTGATGTTAGGGAGAGAGGGAGAGAGAGATAGAAACATCGATGTGAGAGACACACACCCATGGGCTGCCTCCTGCACA
This sequence comes from Lasiurus cinereus, assembly GCA_011751065.1. Classification (NCBI taxonomy): domain Eukaryota; kingdom Metazoa; phylum Chordata; class Mammalia; order Chiroptera; family Vespertilionidae; genus Lasiurus; species Lasiurus cinereus. The sequence goes on from JAAGEH010000152.1 coordinate 1,004,914, forward strand.
CGCCCGGCCAGGGCCTGGGCCTAGGAGGAGCCTGCAACCGGGGCACAGGCCTTTGACCGGACTCGAACCCCGGGGCCCCTTCCATCCGCAGGCAGGGCTCTACCCACTGAGGCACACCGGCCAGGGCCGACCTGCCAGGTGCTGACTTGAGACGACCTCGCATGCCAATGGGATCCCATCCACCGACACCTGCCAGGTCCTCACGGGCTCCCGCGTCCCTTCCCCGGAGGCTGCCCACACCCGCGCCGGTCGCTGCGTGCCGGGTGGTGCAGGACACGGCGGGACCGGGCAGGGAGAGGCGCAGAGACCGGGGCCGAGGTGGCACGGGCCTGGCCCCGAACGGGGTGCCGAGGCCAGGACCCCCGAGAGGCCCCGGGGCCCACAGCGGCCGTGGCTCCTTCCAGGACGACCCGGCCCGGGGAGCTGGTTACAAAATCACCCGTCGCCGCCGCCTCCTCCTCCTCCGTGTAAAAATAGCTTCCCCTCTGCTGACGCAAACGGTTGCCCAGCAACCCGGCTGCCCCCTCTTCTGTGTGAGTCTCCGCCTGCACCGGTCTCTCAGCCCTGCGGGTCAGGCGTCCGCGAGGTCCGATTGGTCGGGGCGGCCTGACACGTCCCGGGGCGTGATGTCACCTCGGGGGAGCCAGGCCCTCATGCCCAGGAGGCCGTGGTGGAAGTTTCCGGAGACCAGGCCCTCCCAGCGGTCACTCCGAGTAAAGGCATCAATCGGCCGGAGTGTCAGCCGCCTCCCGTGCACACACGCACCTCCCTGGACAGGGCGTGAGGCTGAGGCCGAAGGCCAGGCGTCCTCGCTGGCTCCGACCCACCCCCACTTTGAACACCTGCCCTTCCCCTTGTTTTTGCTTCATTTCTTCTTAGCACTGACCACTGTTGGTTTTTGTATTGATTTCAGAGAGGAAGGGAGAGGGACTTAGAAAATCAGGGATGAGCCCTGATCAGTGTGGCTCAGTGGAGAGAGCATCCCAGGTTCGATTCCGGTCAAGGGCATGTACCTTGGGTGCGGGCACATCCCCAG
>JAAGEH010000152.1:1006349-1017956 GCA_011751065.1 Lasiurus cinereus
GGGAGAGGGTCCCGCTTGACGAAGCCGAAGACACGGGGGCAGGTCTGGGGCTCGGGCACCTGGCTTCCACGTGGTGTCTGTCCTGAGCCTCGGATGTGTCCTCCCGGCCAATGACAGGAACGTGCCTGAGCGTGCACCCGGCTCACCCTGGGTCGCCCGCGGGCACGGGCGTGTCTGTGGGCACCGTGGACCCTCAGCGTTCACAGCCCCGGTGTGAGGTCACCTCCGCACTGAGACGTCTCTGTGACCCCAGCTGCCCTCCCGGGGGACGGGGTCTCCCTCCTTCCTCCACGCCCAGCGTCTGCCTGTGGCTCCGGTCCTCACCCCAACAGTGTGCCCGTGTGCGGCCTCTTTAGGGCCCGTGTTCCAGGCGCCCGTGCTTTTTAAAACAGGTGCCGCTGCGGCTCCCACGTCTGGGGGAAGTGCCGTCCAGGGCTTGGCATGGACACCCCGCGTCCCGTCAGCCGTGCTGGGCTTGAGTTCCTGAGCAGCCGCCCGGTGCTCAGGGACTAGCAGCGCAGACACCTAACCAGGCGCCTCCAAACGGAAACATCCAGTTACTCGTCAATCCTGGGTGAAACGTGGAAGGAAACTTGCAGGAACTGAACCCCATGTTCCCCCCGAGCACACGGGTTCGGGGCTCACCGGTTCCGGGTTTGGGGTGACTCTCTGACACACAGCTGCCACGGGTGATGAGCAGGGACTATATCGGGAGGTGGAGGGTGTGTGTGTGCACATGTGCATGGGTGAATATGTAAACATGCACGGGAGGGTATACACACACACACACACACACACACACACACAGGAGCAGGTGAAACCATGTACTGTATTCCTGTCCTTGTGAATGACTGTGTTGCTGACGATTAATATTTCCCCGCTTTTGCCCACGCCCGTGCCTGCATGTATGTAAACACGCGTGGGCTCGAGGCCTGTGGCTGGGCCCTGGTTTCTTGCCAGGAGACCGTGGTGAATCCATCCCCTCTCAGCAGACGGGCCGTGGACACTACAGGCCGGACAGCGTCTGTGCACAAATGCTGGCCGGTGCCCCATCAGGAGGTGCCCCACGGGCCGTGTGCCATGGACCTGCCCTGGTGCCCAGTGTGCAGAGAGCACCTCTCTCCCCTGACCACCCCCCTCCAGCCAAGGGGCTCCTCTTAGCCGCTGATGGCCACGCTTTTCCCAAAACGCCAATCTCCTAAATCTGTGAGGGTCACAGGTGACTCTTCTCCAGACGGTTCCCATGGACAGACTCCAACCCCCACCCCCGCCCCCCGCCCGGCACACACCCTGCGGGTTCCCAGAACGCGAGAAAGGAGCTTTGCCAGCGTCAGCATTCTGAGGAGCGTTCTCACCCGGCGCGGAGGTTCCCATAGCAACGCATCCCATCACCTAGGCGACGGTGATTTCGTGACGTCAGCGATGAGCTAAACTAACTTAGAGAGCACAGGGCCATCGCCTCCTCCTTCTCCCCCTCCTCCCCACGCTCGCTGCCCGGCACCAGCCTCGGCCTCCCCGTGTCTTCCACCTTCCCGTCCACAGCACCCAGCAGGCGCCCCCTGCGCCCCGAGACGCCCGGCTGCGGTGGTCGCACAGCGAAGGCCGCACCTCGGGGTGCGGGAAGCGTCCTCAGCAAACGGCTGGCCGTCACCTAACCGTCCAAGGCCAGTTGGCTCTCCTCAACCAACCCCGGAGGACACGGCCAGCCCCAATGCGTGGACGTTTCTGTGGGTGCCCACTCCCACCCGCTCGCCCACGTCCCCAGCCACCTGTCCACTCTCAGGACGGAAGGTCCAGGGCCCCCGCCGAGACCTGACAAGACTTGTGTTTGCCCTTCTGTGGCTAACGTGGCTTCTCTTCGCACAGGGGCGCGCCGGAGACTGGTCCAGCTCGCACCCCAACACACTTACACATCAGAAAAGAGCCCGCCTGCCCGCAGCAGACCCTTCTGTGTGTGTCTCCGAGTAGCAGTTTCTATAGCTTCCGGAAGAAGTATTCACGCACGCACGCGTGGGCCCCCACGCAGAGGCAGACGCTCACCAGCTCCCTGGTGCCTGGCGCACAGTAGGGCTCCACAGACATGTGTTGAGCGAGCAGAGAGTCCACGGTCATCGTTCAAGGAGAGCACAGCGAGCAGGCGTTCAGGCACCCGGTCACAGCAGGCTCCGGCGGGCGGCTGTCCGCTCCGCCAGGCTGGCTGCCGAGAGCCCGAGAATCAGGATCTTTTTTTTTTTAATATCATTACAGTGGTACCTCGAGATACGAGTTTAATTCGTTCCGTCACCTTGAGGCGTGGGAAACGATGAGACGCTCGAGTCGCGGTAAATGGGTGGGTCGTGTGCAGCCGGCCGATCCGCGTGATGACTCGTATCTCAGATGTCGCTTGTATTTCAAAGCAAAAATCGCTCGCTCGACGGCTCGTATCTCAAAAATCTCGTAGGTTAGGGCACTCGTATCTCGAGGTACCACTGTGTATTTTTTACAGAGAGGAAGGGAGAGGGATAGAGAGTTAGAAACATCGATGAAAGAGAGACATCAATTAGCCGCCTCCTGCACGCCCCCCATTGGGGATGTGCCCAAAACCAAGACACACGCCCTCGACCGGAATCGAACCTGGGACCTTTCCTTCCCCAGGCCGACGCTCTATCCACTGAGCCACACCGGCTTCGGCGAGAATCGCGATCTTAGAGCCACGTTGACCCCGTTCTGCAAACAGGATGCCACGGACCCGCTCGCTCGCCTTGCTGTGCACGCTCATCAGAACATGTGGGCTCCCTGCAGGTCCTAACCGGCCCGGGCCCACCCCGGGCCCTGGACCCCAGCCCCTGCGTCTGCAGCTGATGACAGAGGCCAGGACCCCAGGCTCTGCCCAGACCCCCGCCCTCGGAGGGCACCGCTCCGTCTCCCGCCCCGTGGCTCCCCACAGACGCACCAGAACCAACGGCGTGGCGGTGGGTCGGAAGTCCCGGCGTATCATATCCTGCGTAACCCCCCAGTTGTCTGTGTGGCTCCCGGCTCCCCTCCGCCCCTGCCAGCGGCTCCAGGTAAGACACCCAGCGGGGAGGCACTCAACACCAGGCCGCGGAGGACGTGACCAAAGAGCTGCGTCATCAAAAGCGAACCTCAGCCCTGGCCGGTGCGGCTAAGTGGGTAGAGCGTCGGCCTGCGGACCGAGGGAGCCGGGTCCGAGTCCCGGCCAGGGCACAGGCCCGGGTGGTGGGCTGGATCCCCAGCAGGGGGCGTGCAGAAGGCAGCCCATCCATGATTCTCTCTCATCACTGATGTTTCTCTCTCCCCCCCTCCCTTCCTCTCTGACATCACTATAAATATATATATTTTAGCTGAAACCGGTGTGGCTCAGTGGATAGAGCATCAGCCTGCGGACTGAAAGGTCCCAGGTTCAATTCCGGTCAAGGGCATGGACCTTGGTTGCGGGCACATCCCCAGTGGGGGGTGTGCAGGAGGCAGCTGATCGATGTCTCTCTCTCATCGATGTTTCTAACTCTCTATCCCTCTCCCTTCCTCTCTGTAATAAATCAATAAAATAAATTAAAATATATATATATATATATATTTTTTTTTTAAAGCAAATTTCATTAAACTGCGGCGCAGAATTCGCTGACAATCAGGGGCAGCCCCAGCGAACTGCAGACATCGGTTCCGTTTCCCAGGTCACGTGAAGAGACCACCCAGCGGCCGGCCCGTCTGGACATTTCCGTTAAGATGGCTGTTCCGCTCTCGTTTACCTTCTGGTGGGAAAGCAGCGTTTTCTGACGGAAGTAGTCCGTGACGCCGCTTTGGCTGAGGTGTCGCTGAGCTCGGAAGATTCCAGGGGAGGCCCCAGGCCCTGTGGTCACCGGGCCGGGAGGTGTGTCCCAGACACCGGTCCAGGTCCCCAGGGAACTTCTGGAAACTTCTTTATGGGGGCAGAGGGCGGGCTGATGCTTTTCAAACACTGGCCCCTCCACCCCCATCAGGTGCTTACGCAGGAGGCGGAGAAACGTCAGAGGCAGTCAAGGTGTGACAACAGCAAGACACTTAGCGTGAATGACCGATGTGTGTGTGAGTGTATGTGTGTGTGAGTGTGTGTGTGTGTGTGAGTGTGTGCGTGAGTGTGTGTGTGCGCATGTGAGTGCGTGTGTGTATGTGTGAATGTATGTGAGTGTGTGTATGTGTGTGCGTGCGTGTGCACATGTGTGTTCATGTGAGTGAGTGTGTGTGCGCATGTGTGATCGTGTGTATGTGTGTGTGTGTGAGTGTGTCTGTGAATTGTGTGTGCGCGCGAGTGTGTGTGATTGTGTATGTGTGAGTGTGCGTGTGTGTGAGTGTGTGTGTGTGTGTGAGTGTGTGTGTGTGTGTGCGAGTGTGAGCCTCTGTGCGTGCATGTGAGAGTATGTGTGTGTGTGTGTGTGTGTGTGTGAGTGTGTGTGTAAGAGCAGAGTGGACACAATGGGAAGTGGAACTCTGGTCGGAGCCTGGAAATGAAGGTTCCGTTGGAGAAGGAAAGTCTTCAAAACATACAGGGATGCGTGTGCGAGAACCTTCATCACCGCCCCGCCTCCGTCAGAAAACCTGAAAGAGCACAGATGGTCCCCGAGGGGGGATGAGTGAAGTACAGAAAAACGCGGCCCATTCTCACGGCGGCATGTCAGGCAGCTGACACGGAATTTAACGGGATACATCGGCCAACCCAGCAAGGTTTCTAAGAAGTACTGCTGATAAAACAAGATGTGGAAAATACCTAGAGTATCCCTCTTTCCTAAGACAATAGCACAAAAGCCGCGCGCGCGTGTGTGTGTATGTATGTATGTGTGTGTGTGTGTGTATACACATATATAGACTTTTCTCTCCAGATCTCTAGTTCTTGAGTTCCGGTAGCAAGTTCAGATAAAGGAGGTCTCGCACAGTGAAGGATGCCTCCTATATACATGTACAAATATTCCTGTCTGTACGTCAATAAGCAGTGTTATGAAACCCCACATTTTTGCATTTATAAAAATATAATAAGTTTCCACACACAATTTTCATAAGAAACGAAGCGGGAGCATGGTTTAACGTGTGCCACGTGGCGGCGGCTCCTGGCATCTGTATTCCTAGACAGGGGACTCACTTCCCCAACGCACCTCCTTCCAGCAGGCTGTTCAAAAACCGGGTCATTTTCCCCATCAGAAATCATGTGCATTGAATTAACCCACCCCAGCCCCCCACTGAGTCCCTGTTTTAACCTTTCCTAGATACAGCACCTGCCTATTCTGCTGTTTGATCCTCTAGAATAACAGCCTAATATGCTAAGTGTCCGGTCGGCCAGTCGGCCATTCAACCAATCACAGCATCCTATGCTAATGATATGCTAAGGCTGTTGAGCTGCTCGCTAGGACATGCCCTGACCACCAGGGGGCAGACGCTCACTCTCACCGGTAGGTTAGCTGGCTGCTGGGGTCTCTGGCTGATGGAGACCGAGCAAGATGGGCCAGACACACCCTGGAGCCTCCCTCGGTCCCTCCCCCAGCGGGCCAACTTCCTGCGTCCCTGCCCGGCCCCAATCATGAACTGCTGGGGTCCCTCGACCTGGCCCATGCCCGCTCACAATCTGGGCTGAGAGACCCCCTGGCCCTGCCCCCCACACTGAGTGCACAAATGCCATGCACTGGGCCTCTAGTCTATAATAAACACTTTGAAAAGGAAAAGAAACGTAAGTAAAAATTTCACAAAAAGGAAAGGAAAGGCACAGAATGAAGCTTTAACAATCATTAGAAACAGTGGCTCAGAGCCGAAACTGGTGTGGCTCAGGGGATAGCGCGTCGGCCTGTGGACTGAAGGGTCCCAGGTTCGAATCCGGTCAGGGGCATGGACCTTGGTTGCGGGCACATCCCCAGTGGGGGGCATTGCGTGCAGAAGGCGGCTGATCGATGTCTCTCTCTCATCAATGTTTCTAGCTCTCTATCCCTCTCCTTTCCTCTCTGTAAAAAAATCAATAAAATAAAACAACAACAAAAAAATAAACACAGTGGCTCAGAGCCTGGATGGGTGGCCCGTCTTCCTAACTCCCAAGCTCCTTCCCTGCCCCGGGCCTCCTGACTTCCGGAGGCAGACAGACTCAGCCCCCCGGGGGAAGCACCCCCTGTTCAGCCATTTCCCAGGGGTGGCCTCTGCCCTCAGAGCAAAGGCCCTGCCGGCCGGCTGGGCGTCTTTCCAGGCGGGGGCGGGGTTCTGGGATTTGATGGACGGGGCAGACGCGCTGGCCTGCGCACATGGAGAAAGGACGACTGTGTTAAACACGAGTGGACACTGATCGCCGAAACTGGTGTGGCTTAGTGGATAGAGCGTCGGCCTGCAGACTGAGGGGTCCCAGGTTCGAGTCCGGTCAACGGCATATGCCTTGGTGGCTGGCATATCCCCAGTGGGGAGCGTGCAGGAGGCAGCTGATCGATGTCTCTCTCTCATCGATGTTTCTAACTCTGTATCCCTCTCCCTTGCTCTCTGTAAAAAAAATCAATAACTACATGCCCTTGACCGTAATCAAACCTGGGAACCTCCAGTCTGCAAGCCGACGACGCTCTATCCACTGAGCCACACTAGTTTCGGCTATGTCTTTCTTTTTTAAATACGTTTTTATTGACTTCTAGAGGGAGAGGGATAGAGAGATAGAAACATCGATCATCAGCTGCCTCCTGCACACACACACACACACACACACACACACACACACACCACTGGGCATCAAGCCTGCAACTCGGGCCTGTGCCCTGACCGGGAATCGAACCGGGACCTCCTGGTTCCTAGGTCAACGCTCAACCACTGAGCCGCACAGGGCTGGGCTGGTTGCTACGTCTTTTCCAAAAGCATAACCCGCCAGAAACTTCCGGAGGGAGGGTCTGCAGAAACCGCCAACACCCCTGTACCCACCCCAGCAGGGGAGGCCGCCGACTGAGACGGCCTGGAGCCCAGACGGTTGGGAGTCAGCCTGAGGTCTGCGCCCGGATCCAAAACGGTGTCGCCATGTGACCTCAGGCACGTGACGGACACTGAGCCTGCCTCGGTCCCCTCGCCTGAGAGGGGGTGGCGACATCGCCCGCCTCGCAGGGCTGCTGGGGGCTGAAATGAGACGGTGGCCACTTAGAATGATGGCCGCGAGCCGAGACCGGTTTGGCTCAGTGGACAGAGCGTCGGTCTGCAGACTGAAGGGTCCCGGGTTCGATTCTGGTCAAGGGCATGTACCTTGGTGGTGGGCACATCCCCAGTGGGGGGCGTGCAGGAGGCGGCTGATCGATGTCTCTCTCTCATCGATGTTTCTAACTCTCTATCCCTCTCCCTTCCTCTCTGTGAAAAATCAATAAAATATTATTTAAAAAAAAGAAGAAGAGGACAGGAGCCGACGTCCTCTCTCTGAGCGGGAAATGTGTGGCCTGGGGGGCCCGGTCAGGCCCCGGCACCAGGGGAGCCTGGTTCTTGCCTTGGTCTCGCTGGGGCGCGGGCCGGGGGGCAGTGAGCAGAGGGGGGCGGGCGGACGTGGCACGGAGCTGGCAGGCGGGTTCCTGGCACCAAGGGCCCTTCTCCGCTCCCGCTGGCCGGGCACCTGCCTCCTCCGGGCGTCCCCTGGGCCTCAGCATCCTCGGCCCCTTCCGGGAGCAGCGAGCAGGCGGGCTGCGCGCCCCATCACACCGCCTCCGGCGCCCGGCCAGGGAAGGAGAGAGGCCAGGAAACCCCGTGCAGCGAGCCTTCGCCTACGGTTTTATTTATTTATTTTTAAACATATTTTATTGATTTTTCACAGAGAGGAGGGGAGAGGGATAAAAAGTCAGAAACATCGGTGAGAGAGAGACATCGATCAGCCGCCTCCTGCACGCCCCCCACTGGGGATGTGCCCGCAACCCAGGTCCATGCCCTTGACCGGAATCAAACCTGAGACCTTTCAGTCCGCAGGCCGACGCTCTATCCCCTGAGCCACACCGGTCTCAGCACTGCCTGCGGTTTTAGAGGGAAGCGTCTCGCCGCCCTGCGCGCCCGTGGGGTGTCCTTTCGGAAGCCGCTCCCGTCGCCTCCAGTGTCCGAGCTGCACGGGGAGCCAGGGGCTCGGCCTCCGGGGCCAGCCGAGGGGGAGCCAGACTCTCGGGGCCTCGGGCCAGGCCTGGCCACAGAAGCAGCCGCCGCCCGAGGGCCGTGTGCAGAGGGGAGGGCCCACGGGGGACGGGTCCCCTGCCTCCGCACAGGCCCAGCGCTCCCGGCCCACCCTGGCCTCGGCTGCCCTGGGCGGGCCCGTGCTCACCTCCAGAGCGAGAGTCCTGGCTGCGGGCAGGGGCAGGGACGGGCCTTGAGCTGGGAGCCGAGGGCAGGCCGTTCCTAACACAGGCCCGGCGCCCACTTCCAGCCACAGCTCCCCTGTCAGGAGGGGGCTCTGTTCTGGGGCTGGCGGAGGGGGGCTGGGGGGGCCGAGGAGCAGGGAGACAGGACGGACGGACGGACAGAGGGGAGGGAAGGAGCGAGGCCATACCCAGCCCCTGGCTCTGCACTCCGTCCTAACCACGGGGTGGAGACAGGCGGAGAAGTACAGTGGCACCTCGAGATACGAGTGCCCTAACATACGAGATTTTTGAGATACGAGCCGTCGAGCGAGCGATTTTTGCTTTGAAATACGAGCAACAGTTGAGATAGGAGTCATCGCGCGGATCGGCCGGCTGCACACGACCCACCCGTTTACCGCGACTCGAGCATCTCAGTTTCCCACGCCTCAAGGTTACGGAACGAATTAAACTCGGATCTCGAGGTGCCCACAGTACAGTGTTTCGACTACAACCATAACGAGCCTCAGCCACCGTCCTCCCCTGAGGACCAGGGCCCCCACTCCGTGAGGACTGAGTCCGGGCGCACGACCAGGCACATCCTGTGCTCGCACCACCTCAGACCGGCCGTCTTTGGGGGATCTGGGGAGTCAGCCTGGAAAAGGGTCCCCTGGGGCCGAGCTCGGCAAACTCGTCAGTCCACGGAGCCCAATATCCCAGGACAGCGAGTGAACTTGCTTCTTTTTTTTTTTTTAAATATATTTTATTGATTGTTTACGGCAGTGGTTCTCAACCTGTGGGCCGAGACCCCTTGGGGGGTCGAACGACACTTTCACAGGGGTCGCCTAAGACGGTCGGCAAACACAGGTATTTACATTATAATTCATAACAATAGCAACATTACAGTGGTGAAGTATGGCTGGGGGTCACCACCACATGAGGAACTGTATTAAAGGGTCGCGGCATCAGAAAGGTTGAGAACCACTGGTTTACCGAGAGGAAGGGAGAGGGACAGAGAGCTAGAAACATCGATGAGAGAGAGACATCGATCAGCCGCCTCCTGCACAACCCCCACTGGGGATGTGCCCGCCACCAGGATACATGCCCTTGACCGGAATCGAACCCAGGACCCTGCAGTCCGCAGGCCGACGCTCTATCCACTGAGTCACACCGGCTTTGGCTGAAATTTCTTCTGAGAGCCACATTTTTAAAACTTAAACTATATAGCTTGGCGGACAGACGGGTGGCAGCATCAGAGCTGAGACCCACCCCCCCCCCGCAAGGCTGGGGAGGAGGACCGGGCTTTCTGGGAGCAGCCAGGGACGTGGCCTGGCCGGGCACGCTGGTGCCGCTGATAAACGTGGCCACGCGGTCACAGGGTAACTTCCCGGACATCCGGACCCTCCCTGCAACCGCCCGACCGAGTCCCTTCCCTGAACGGACGCATCCTTTTTAAACATGTGTGTGTGCTTATTGGTCTGAGAGAGAGGGGAGGGAGGAGAGAGAGATGGAAACACCATGGATCGGCCGCCTCCTGCACACCCCGTCCTGGGATGGAGCCCACAACCTGGGCGTGTGCCCTGACCCTGAATCGAACCAGCGACCTCTTGATTCATGGGTGGATGCTCGACCCCCAGCATCACCGGCGAGGCAGCACGTAAGCATTCTTGCTCATGAGCTCTATCCACCTGTAAACCCGCCACTGACGGGGAAAATGTTTGCCCTTCATCTTCCCGTCATCCACAAAACACCGCCTGCACGGTCTGCCAGAGCAGCGGTTCTCCACCTTCCTAAGGCCGCGACCCTTGCATACAGTTCCTCATGTGGTGGTGACCCCCAACCACAAAATTATTTTCGTGGCTACTTCATCGCTGTCATTGTGCTACTGTTATGAATCGTAATGTAAATACAGTGGTCCCTCGAGATACGAGTTTAATGCGTTCCGTCACCTTGAGGCGTGGGAAACTATGAGACGCTCGCGTCGCGGTAAACGGGTGGGTCGTGTGCAGCGGCCGATCGGCGCGATGACTCCTATCTCAACTGTCGCTCGTATTTCAAAGCAAAAATCGCTCGCTCGACGGCTCGTATCTCAAAAATCTCGTAGGTTAGGGCACTCGTATCTCGAGGTGCCGCTGTATCTGAGATGTAGGATGTCTTAGGTGACCCTCAAAGGGGTCGCGAGCCACAGGTTGAGAACCGCTGTGCTAGATGATCAAACGACTCGTAAGTAACATGGCCCATGTCTGCAGTCATGGTGTCCTGGCATCCCCACGCCCAACGGAGACCATCACAGTCATGAGTCCAGAGATGACCGCGCGGACATTTTTGACAAGTGACAACTCAACTCGCTGCGCTGAGGGCTGCAAGAAGGTGTCAGAAACGAGCCCTTCTAGAACCTTCCGGGCCAGCGGGAGGACGAGGGACCCCAATGGTACTGGAACGGCCTTCGTGCCGGGGAAGGTGGGAGACACCAGCCAGGGGCCAGGACTCGGGGGAAGGTCCTGCCCGAGGAGGAGGCGCCGTGGCTTCCGGGAGAAGTGAGGCGGGAATTCCCACGGCCCCCAGGATGCGAGGATGGGGAACGGGGAGCCTCACAGGGAGAGGCCGGCGGAGGGCGCCCCGAGTTATGGGAGAGGAGGCTGCCTCAGCTCGCATCAAACGTGAACTCAGCCGAAGCCCATTTGGCTCGTGGGATAGAGCGTCGGTCTGCGGACTGAAAGGTCTCAGGTTCGATTCCGGTCAAGGGCATGTACCTTGGTTGCAGGCACATCCCCAGTAGGAGGTGTGCAGGAAGCAGCTGATCGATTTCTCTCTCTCATTGAGGTTTCTAAATCTCTGTCTCTCTCCCTTCCTCTTTGTGAAAAATCAATCAAATATATTTTTTTTAAAAAAATGGGCAGAAACTGGTGTGGCTCAGTGGATAGAGCGGTTGCCTTTGGACTGAAGGGTCCCAGGTTCGATTCCGGTCGGGGGCATGCACCTTGCTTGTGGGCACATCTCCAGTGTGGGGTGTGCAGGAGGCGGCTGATCAATGTCTCTCTCTCATCGATGTTTCTGGCTCTCTGTCCCTCTCCCTTCCTCTCTGTGAAAAATCAATAAAATATATTTTTTTTTAAAAAGTGAACTCAGCTGAGGGCTGACCTCTGAACCCCGGCTCGATTTCCAGCTGGGGCACCTGCCGGGTGGGCAGACTCGGGCCTGGGTAGGGGATGCACAGGAGGCAGCCAATAATGAGTCTCACCATGGAGGTTCCTGTCTCTCCCTCTCCCCTCCTCTCTGACATTAAAATAACAATAGTAACAATAAAACACCATTTAAAAGAAAAAAA
>JAAGEH010000152.1:1026516-1041497 GCA_011751065.1 Lasiurus cinereus
CCCCCGCCCCCTGCCAGGAGCACCCTCCCACTGTCCGTCTCTATGGACCTGAGAGCCTCGTGGGAGAGGGGTCCCAGCCCGTGTCCCGGTCCCTTCTGCCCCGGGCGAGGTGTTCTCGGGGCTCCCGGGCTGCACACCGGCCCCACGGGTGGGGCTCCGCTCCCGGTCCCGGTCCCGGCTGCACCACAGTCCAGGGCCCGCCCTCATTGGACCCTTCAGGCCAGGCCTGGGGCTGGGCCGCCCGTGGCTCTCGGATGGGAGATTCGCAGTGTCACTCCCAGGCCTGGCGGGATTCACTGGAGGAGGAGGAAGGTAACAGACCTTCCTCCAGCAGAGGGGCTGCCCGCTGGGGCACTGGGTGCCACCAGGACTAGTCACGGCGCCCCCACCCAAGTGGAGGGAGCAGAGACCTCGGAAGGCGAGGCTGGCGGCTGCGTCCTGGCCATACAAGGGGGGGCCCGGCCGTCACCATGGCCCTTCCGGCTCCTGTAGGAGAGGTGCCCGCCCGCCACAGGTCCTGCCCCAGGAGCGGAGCGGAGAAAGCCCACCCGCCCTCCGCCTCCTCTGCCTTCATAGAGCAGCAGCCGCCTGCCCGGGGCCTGGCCCTCAGCGCTGTCCCCACAGGCCCGGGTGGGGGTGGGGGTGGAGGTGGAGGGGTGAGGGGTTGGAGGCCAGGACTCTGCAGGAGAAGCAGGGGAGGAGGTGCAGGGCCTGGGCCAGACAGGCCCCTCAGAGCGCCCCCTCTTCTTCCCAAAGACCTTTGTGCATAAACAGAGCCTGGACCCCAGCAGTTGGGGGGCGGGGGGCGATGGGGGTCAGGCCTTGCCCAGAGGCTCTGGCTGGAGAAGGAGCTGGGCCGTCTGGTGACAGGGGCTCTGCAGAGGGGACAGCCCCACCCAGACACCCTCCCTCCCACCCCTGTCCCCCCCGACCCCCCGCTCCGCTCTGCAGCAGAGGGGGGTGCTGGGGGTGCGGGCGGCAGGTGCTGCAGGCTGGGCAGGGCCTGGGGGACTGCAGAGCCTGGGAGGGGGTACAGGGGGAGGGGAGGGTGGCCTGGGGGAGCCACAGGGGCGCTTGGCACTGGGCTGCGGGGACACAGGAGCCTGAGGAGGTGGGCGGGGGACTCGGGGGCCCACAGAAGAGGTGCAGTGGCTCAGGGAGCGGGGGGAGGTTTAGGGGGGGCGGCAGATGGGGCTCGGGAAGCCGGCCCTCGCGAACCCCTTGCAGGGCCCCGCACCCCGAGGCTGCTGTCGTCAGAGCCCGTGAGTCACTGCGGGGACACGCGCTGGCGGGAGGGAGCGGCTTTTTCTCAATGGGAGCCGCCCGCCCGCTGCGGCTGGGGGGGGCCCCCTCTCCTTCTCCTCCTCGTTCTCTCCCTCCTCCTCCTCCTCCTCCTCCTCCTCCTCCTCCTCCTCCTCCAGGGGGACTTGGAGCATCGCCTCCCCCCATGCGCCCCGCCAAGGGCCGAGCCCAGGCGCAGAGGGAGCGGGGTCTGCAGGCAAAGAGCCCCCCATCCCTGTCCTCCTACCCAATTCAGAGGAAGGGATGGGCCCCCCTGTTGGGGGGGAGAGGAGGGGAGGGGAGGGGAGGGGAGGGGAGGGGCCGGGCGGGAGCCGCTGGCACAGAGCAGAGCGCACCCCGTGCCAGCTGCACAGCAAGTGCGTCAGCGGGACGCGGTCCAGGGCGCAGGGACCGGGCTGCTCCCACCCTCCTGGGGGGAAAGGGGAAGGGAAGGAGGGTAAGGGGAGCGGGAGGGGTGCAGGTGGACCTCACAGGATGAACAGCCCCGCTACGCCCGTGCTGCCCCCCAATCCCCAGCGACAGACCCTGAGCCCCACTGCTCTGCAGGGGGAGGAGGGCTCAGTCCCAGAGGGTCGCCCCGGAGAGCCCCCCCCCCCCAAGGTGGTCAGGCTGCTCTGCACACAGACACACAGGCCTTGCTGGGGGGTCCTCCCTCTGGCCTCCTACAGGCGCCCTTCAGCTCTCAGTGGGTGCCCTTCAGCTCACAGTGGGCACCCTTCAGCTCACAGTGGGTGCCCTTCAGCGTTATCACAGTGGGCGCCCTTCAGCTCACAGTGGGTGCCCTTCAGCTCACAGTGGGAGCCCTTCAGCATTATCACAGTGGGTGCCCTTCAGCTCACAGTGGGTGCCCTTCAGCTCACAGTGGGTGCCCTTCAGCATTATCACAGTGGGTGCCCTTCAGCTCACAGTGGGTGCCCTTCAGTGTTATCACAGTGGGTGCCCTTCAGCGTTATCACAGTGGGTACCCTTCAGCTCACAGTGGGTGCCCTTCAGCGTTATCACAGTGGGTGCCCTTCAGCATTATCACAGTGGGCGCCCTTCAGCGTTATCACAGTGGGCGCCCTTCAGTGTTATCACAGTGGGTGCCCTTCAGCGTTATCACAGTGGGTGCCCTTCAGTGTTATCACAGTGGGTGCCCTTCAGCGTTATCACAGTGGGTGCCCTTCAGTTCACAGAGGGTGCCCTTCAGCGTTATCACAGTGGGTGCCCTTCAGCTCACAGTGGGCGCCCTTCAGCGTTATCACAGTGGGCGCCCTTCATAGTCAGGGGGTGGCTGGCGGCATCCGCCCTGGTGGCAGCGGCTCCCTGGGCCTCTGCCTCTGGTGTCACGTGGCCTCTGTCTCTGCTCTTCTGAGGACCCCATCCCAGGGGGCGAGGGGGGTACTCGCATGACCTCTGGTTCTCCAACTATATTATAAAAGCCAAGTGACCAGAACAACCAAAACAACCAGTCACTGTGATGAGTGCCAACCGCAGTGGCAAACCAGCCCGATCAGAGCCCCCCAACTGCCTGTGCCCCCCCCATGCTGGCCCTGCCCCAATTAGCATCCTCCACTCAGATCAGGCGTGGGACCCCTTGGTCCCCAGGCCGACTCTCTATCCACTGAGCCAAACCGGTTTCGGCCCTTTTTTTAAAAAATATATTTTTATTGATTTTCACAGAGAGAAAGGGAGAGAGAGTTAGAAACATCGATGATAGAGAAACATCGGTCAGCCGCCTGGGGATGTGCCTGCCACCTAGGTACATGCCCTTGACCGGAATTGAACCTGGGACTCTTCAGTCCGCAGACCGACGCTCTATCTACCGAGCCACACCGGTTTTGGCTTAAACAACAATTTAAAAAAAAGAAAAAGTAGGAGCTATTTAAGAAAACTGGGGGCAAATAAAATAATAAAACAAATAAGCAGCCAACCTCCCACATCCCCTCCCTCCCCCACACACCGGCCCAGCCCAATCGGGAGGGTAGGCAGCCGGACCTCACCTGTGCCCGAATTTGTGCACCGGGCCTCTGGTCATTTATAAACCGAGAGTAACGGTGCCATCCCCCCCTCCCCCCGGAAGACGGAGTGAGATCTCGAATGGGGAAATGCCCAGCAAGCGAGGGCATGGTGCACACGCCCATTCTCACTGCGGTTTGGAACGTGGAATGCCATCAGAATCTGTCAGCGGTCACAGCACGGGGGACAGGGGCTGGTATATTCTCCGCCCGGAGAACTGAAATGTGGAACCAAACATAATGAGAATTCTCGTGGAGATGATGAATTTTAAAGAGACTGATGGTTTAAAGTAAAAATAATAAAAACAGCCCTCACCGGTGTGGCTCAGTGGATAGAGTGTCGGCCTGCAGACTCAAGGGTCGCAGGTTCGATTCCGGTCAGGGGCATGTACCTTGGTGGTGGGCACATCCCCAGTAGAGGGTGTGCAGGAGGCAGCTGATCGACGTTTCTCTCTCATCGATGTTTCTAACTCTATCCCTCTCCCTTCCTCTCTGTGAAAAAATCAATAAAATATATTTTAAAAAATAATAATAATAATAAACATATACAGTGGTACCTCGAAATACGAGTTTAATTCGTTCTGTCACCTTGAGGCGTGGGAAACTATGAGACACTCGAGTCGCGGTAAACTGGTGGGTCGTGTGCTGCCGGCCGATCCACGCGATGACTCCTATCTCAGATGTTGCTCGGATTTCAAAGCAAAAATCGCTCGCTCGCTCAACGGCTCGTATCTCAAAAATCTCGTACGTTAGGGCACTTGTATCTCGAGGTACCACTGTATTCTGGGGTTTATAACGGGTGTAAAGGTAAAATGCATCTGCTCAGAAGAGAAAAAGGATAAAGAGCCGGAAACACCAGGAACCCATCTCCAGCCTCTTCGAGACCCGCCATATTCACGACACGTGGTCTCATGTTCTATGAAGGGGGACGTGGTACGTGTTTAAGACACGTGGCAGACCCCAGAGCAGCCATGCATGCACAAACAGGCATGCAGCGGATAAGCCAATCACAGGGAATTATTAGCACACAGCCAGTCCACAAGAAGATGGGGAGAGAGCAGAGTAGACAACAGATGGAAAAACCAAAACCAGGAACAAGATAATAGATTTGAGCCCAAGCGTATTGATGACCACGGTGAATGGTCTGACCCAGGATTTCTGCTAAGGGCCGCGGAGTAATCAGGTTACGCTCGGGAGAAGCCTGCCCCAAATCCATGGACGTGGCCACGACCCAGCCACGTTATTTACAAAACCAGATGGTGGTTTGGGCCCAGGGGCCTTCGTTGGCTGACTTCTGGCCTAAACAGTCCAGGTATAGGCAGATTTTGTATATACACACACACACACACACACACACACACACACACACACACACACAGAAAGGCACTGAGATGCTAATAGTAAAAGACTGAAAAACAAATGATCGGAACGCTAGTCCAAAAATGCAGAAGTAGCAAGGTGAACATCAGGCAAAGCAGCTGTCAATGCAAAGAGTTCGCCAAGGAGAAAGAGGGACATCCCATAAAGATCAGGGCATCGATGCACCTTGAGGACAAACAGCGCCAGCTTGGCGTGCACCTGGCAGATCTTCCGACTGCGTGAAGCAAAAACTGATTAAAGCGAAAGGAGAAATAGACAAATTTCCCATTATAATTGGAATTTACAACACATCTCTCTCAGTAATTGATAAAGCAAGAAGACAACAGACTAATAAAGATTTAGAAGTCTTGCTGAAACCAGTTTGGCTTAGTGGATAGAGCGTCGGCCTGCGGACTGAAAGGTCCCAGGTTTGATTCCGGTCAAGGGCATGTACCTTGGTTGCGGGCACATCCCCAGTAGGTGGTGTGCAGGAGGCAGCTGATCGATGTCTCTCTCTCATCGATGTTTCTAACTCTCTATCCCTCTCCCTTCCTCTCTGTAAAAAATCAATAAAATATAGTTTTAAAAACCATCCAGAGGAATAAGGCGGGAGAGGGCCGGAGGGTGTGGCTGTGGGTGCAGAGGTGTGGGCCTTGCTTCGGGGGGGGGGTGGCTGCCCACAGGGGGTCCTGGCTCCCTGCTGGACAGGACCTGCCCACACTCTTCTTGTTGTTGTTTTATTATTATTATTGATGTCAGAGAGGAAGGGAAAGGAGAGAGAGACAGAAACATCCATGATGAGAGAGAATCTTGGACCGGCTGCCTCTTCCTGCACGCCCCCCACTGGGGATGGAGCCCACAACCCGGGTCTATGCCCTGACCGAGAACGGAACCCTGACCTCCTGGGTCCCAGGTTGACGCTCATTCTGCTCTCGGGATCTCCAACGACTTTGTCTGGAGAGTCGTCCTGCGAGCCCCGTTGTGTGATCCGAGCTGTTTCCTTCCGGGTGAAACAGACAGGAATCCCTTTCTCCCGAGTTTCTCGGTCCCTCGGGGCCTGAGAGCGAGGAACCCGGCCCGGCAGTGAGACCCACGCCACCCAGGACACCAGGAGGCACAGCGTGTCCTCGGCGGGCCGAGCCCCTCTCGCACGCACAGGGTGAGCCTTGGGGTGCTGGCAACGTGGTCCCCAGAGCCCATTCCCTGAGAGGTCGCTCCGGGGCCTGGAAAAAGGAACTTAGGAATGGTCTGTGGTCCGAGCTCTGACACCCCGACCTCCTTCCGGAATTCCACTCCGACCTGACTCTGTGGGCGTTTCCCGTTCGTGTCACCCATAGAGGTGAACCCACAGGAGCCTCCTCGGTCGCAGGGGCTGCCTCTGGGGCAGCGGTTCTCAACCTGTGGGTCGCGACCCCTTGGGGGTCGAACAACCCTTTCACAGGGGTCGCCTAAGACCAGCGGAAAACACCTATTTCCCATGGTCTTAGGCACCAACACACCGCTCCTCGGTGTCGCAACGTGTAGCCATGTCGTTTACTGTTGTCCTAGGAAGACTGTTACGATTCAAGACAACATTTCATTTATTTGTCATTAGAAATATTTCACAATACATAACTACATATTGTTTTTGTGATTAATCCCTATGCTTTAATGATGTTCCATGTGTAACAACGAAAATACATCCTGCCTATCCAATATTTACGTGACAGTTCATGACAGTAGCAAAATGACAGTGATGAAGTAGCAACGGAAATCATGTTATCGTTGGGGGTCACCACCCCGTGAGGAGCTGTCTCAAAGGGTCGCGGCCTGAGGAAGGCTGAGAACCGCTGCTCTGGGGGCTCCTGTGCTCTGCTCGCAGCCTGCGTGCTAGCCCACCCCTCCCGGGCCGAGGCCAAGCCTCTCACAGCAGCAATCCGCCGCGCACAGTTGGTGGCAAACAGTTGGCGGCCCAGCTGGCGCCCGCTCTGGGGGCGGCGGCCCTGACGTCAGCTGGCCGGTCCAGCTGGCAGCAGCCCGCAGCGGCCGCCCACACGGCTCCCTCCCACCCCGGGCACCACCCACGGCCGCTGCTTGGGGCTCCAATTCCGCTTCCCCAGTTCCTCCACCAGCAAAACCTGGCACCTGGCTGGACCCGCAGGCTGTGCCATTCTCGCTCAGAGGAAAACCAGTCTCACGCGTGCGCCTCTCCCACTGATGGCTCTCGCGACACATTTACTCCTGAGACCCCGTGTTAGTTCTCTTTCGGTGCTGATCCTCACCGAGGCTGTGTATCCATGATTTTTTTTTTAAATATATTGATTTTTTGCAGAGAGAAAGGGAGAGGAACAGAGAGTCAGAAACATCGGAGAGAGAGACATCGATCAGCCGCCTCCTGCATGCCCTCCCTGGGGATGTGCCCGCCACCAAGGTACATGCCCTTGACTAGAACCGAACCTGAGACCCCTCAGTCCGCAGGCCAACGCTCTATCCACTGAGCCACACCGGCCTCAGCTGTGTGTCTATTATTTTTAGGGCAGGTACAGGAGGGGGAGAGGCAGGGAAATGGCAGGGTGAGAGAAACACACTGATGGGCTGCCTCCTGCATGAGCCCTGACCAGGGCCCGCGCCGGCGAGGAGCCTGCGACCGAGGTACATGCCCTTGACCGGAATCGAACCTGGGACCCTTTGGTTCGCAGGCCAGGACGCTAAATCCGCTGAGCCACACTGGGCTTGGTGTTATTTGTAAATGTGTCTGAACCCATTCTTGTGTTATTATTACGAGAGGCCCAGTGCACAAAACTTGTGCATGGAGCGGGGGTGTTCCTCAGCCTGGCTCACACCCCCTCCAGTCTGGGACCCCTCGGGGGACGTCCGACTGCTGTTTGAGGCCCGATCCACCGGCAGTCAGACATCCCTCTCGCAATCCAGGACCACTGGCTCCTAACCCCTTGCCTGCCTGCCTGCCTGATCAACCTTACCTTGCCCCCCTGCTGACCTGATCAACCTTATCTTGACCCCTGCTGACCTGATCACCCCTACCTTGCCCCCTGCTGACCTGATCACCCCTACCTTGCCCTCCTGCTGACCTGATCACCCCTCCCTGGCCCCCCTGCCCGCCTGCCCGGCCCTGACTGCCTGCACCTCCGCCCTCAGTCTGAGCGGGGACCATGCTGACCGGATTCTCTCTGCCACGATGGTGCGCACACACACCACACAGAGCACTCGCACCGCACGAGGCGCACAGCCCGGTGTTCCCGGGTGTGTGTGTGAGGGGGGGGGTAACCCCAGCACAGCTTGGGGTGAACACAGGGGCTGTGTTCTGAAAGGACCTCGTCTGACCAACACTCACTCCATCGGAGAGCCGCCTGCGGTGTGGCTCCTGGCCTCAGGCTGGGAGGGCGGGTTCCAGGGGCCAGCAACCGAGACGGGAAGAGGCTGGGAGCGGAGCTGGGGGGCCAGTGCTGGTGGCCACATGCAGAGTCTGGGCTCCCAGGGTCTGCGCTGGGGGCACAGGCTGCCTGGAGCCCGTTGCCCGCCTCCCAGGGGCCACTTCCTGCTGCCTCGGCCTCGGCTCCCCTCCCTCTCCCTCTCCGCCCGTCCCGGGAAGCCGCAGTGTGCGCTGACCACCGTAAGCTGGACACGGAAAGGGGCCTCCGCTCCTCGGCGGGGCTCAGGGGTGGAGCGGCTACCTGTGAACCGGAGGTCATGGTTTGGTTTCACTCAGGGTACCTGCCGGGGGCAGGCTCCATCCCCAGAGAGGTGGGTGCAGGAGGCAGCCCATCCGTGATTCTCTCTCGTCACTGGTGTTTCTCTCTGTCCCTCCCCCTTCCTCCCTGAGATCAATAAAGACATGTTTATAAACAAACAAACAAAGCCCCGGACAGAAAGCGCCCCGGTCCCACGTGCAGGCGGAGGGGGTGCGCTGCCTCAGGAGGCGGAGGCGAGGGCCGGGGGCAGGAAGCCGCACTGTCCACGATGTGACGGGAACAGGATGAGGAGTCTGAGAGCAGGCGGGGGAGGGAGGGGAGCTACAGGCACAGGGCAGGCCTGCTCCACGGAGGGCTCCTGACCCGCTGGCTCCAGCGCGAGGCAACGTCACACGTGTTCACAGGCGTGACTTCAGCATCCGGGCCTCTGAGGGCTCTGCCACCACGTGGTACACACAGTTTTCAAACCGGTCAGGGGCCCCAGAGCCGAGCTAACCACGTGCTGACTGTGAAACCGCGTCCCCCGGAGCATGGGGCTCTGTTAACAGAGGTAAACTCCGCAGAGCAGGGAGGGCATAGCCTCTACAGGAACCACAACACTGAGCACTGGTGATCATTTAACCCTTAGAACAGCAGAAAAGGGCACAGCGAGGGCGCCCAGTACCCCAGAGAGAGAGGAAGAGCCCAACCAGCCTGTGACCTGGGAAATCGCCTCACCAGCCCTTGGGTGGGTGGGTGGGTGGATGGGTGGATAGATGGATGGGTGGGTGGATGGATGGATGGATGGATGGGTGGATGGATGGATGGGCAGATAGGTGGATGGGTGGATGGGTGATTGGGTGGATCAATAGGTGAGTAGGTAGATGGGTGGGTGGATGGATGGATAGGTGGGTGGGTGGGTGGGTGGATGGATGGATGGGTGGGTGGATAAATGGGTGGGCAGATGGATGGATGGATGGATGGGGAGGTGGATGGATGGGTGGGTGGATGCATGGGTGGATGGATGAATGTATGGGTGGGTGGATGGGTGGGTGAATGGGTGGGTGGGTGGTAGATAAATGGGTGGGTGGATGGATGGATTGATGGGTAGGTGGGTGGATGGGTGGGTATATGGGTAGATGGGTGGATGGGTGGGTGAATGGGTGGGTGGATGGATGGATGGGTGGGTGGGTATATGGGTAGATGGATGGATGATGGATGATGGATGGGTGAGTGGATGGATGGATGGGTGGGTGGGTGGGTGGATGGGTGGGTGAATGGGTGGGTGGGTAGATAAATGGGTGGGTGGTCGGGTGGGTGTATGGACGGATGGATAACCTGGGTGCGCACATCCAAAGGAAAGTGGCACCACCATCAGGCAGAGGCTGACTGGCCCACAGCAGGGAGTGGAGCCGGAGCCCAGTGACAGGGTGTGCGTGGAGCTTGTCCAGGACACCTGAGCGGGAGCCCACTCCTGGCCTGATGTCACGCAGCGATGGCCGAGTGCTGTCCCCGGCTCTGCTTCCCACCGGCCCCGCCTGCTCTCCTGAACTCCCGGCTCAGCAATTCCCACCGGCTTCCACTCTGAACTCCCCTTTCCCGCTCAGTCAACCCCCACTTGGTGGGGGTTGGGGGGGACTCTCGTTCGCAGGGCCAGAGCCAGAACGTGCCACGTGGCAGCCACTCCCAATACCTGCTGGACCAGCAAGGGCTGAGGACACGCACCCACGTAGGTGCCACTCAGAAGAGGGTGCCTGACGCCGAGATTGAAACCAGGGACGGGGAGCTTGGCCGGTGTGGTGCTGCCGACGTGTGGCCGTTCGGATTATTGCAGCCGAACACCAGGTTCTGACAAGTCTGGTGCCTCCTGCTGGTCATTCTTCTTCTTTTTTTTAATGTATTTTATTGATTTTTTACAGAGAGGAAGGGAGAGGGATAGAGAGTTAGAAACATCGATGAGAGAGAGACATCGATCAGCCGCCTCCTGCACCCCCCACACTGGGGATGTGCCCGTAACCAGGATACATGCCCTTGATCGCAATCGAACCCGGGACCTTTCAGTCCGCAGGCCGACGCTCTATCCACTGAGCCACACCGGTCTCAGCCTGCCGGTCATTCTTGTTGGCCCTTGGCTGGGGGGACCGAGTCAGAAGCTAACAGGGCCTCCTCCCTCTTTTCGTCCCTCCCTCCCCGTCCCCCTGGTCACCCCCCTCAGAGCTGGCCTTCCCGAGGTCCACGCGGCCTCTGCCGGTCTCAGCGGTCAGCGGTGAGGGTCCATTACCCCGTGTGCTGATGACGAATTCAGAGCCACGGCCCCCACGGCTGCTGTTCCTCTGAAGGGTGCGGTGGGAGCGGCGATGGGGTGCCCTGGGTCTGCGGCTGCTTTGGGGCGTGTGGCCGTGTTAATGTTCATCCTCCCAACCCGTGAGCTCGGAGTTTCTCTCCCTGCTTACTTCTGTCCCGTGTTCTCCGTTAGGCTGGATGGAGCGGGAACTGGCTTTTCGTAGGACAGTCCACGGTGGGCAGTCCCTCTGCTGAGACCACTTTTCACCTGCGGTGGCCACGTTCCCTTCTCTCCCCTCGGGGTCTGCATAAAGAAGTCTCCGCTCAGAAAACCCCGATAAAAGCCCTTTCAAAGCCGAGGACCCCCTGGCGGGGTGCTGCAGCCCATCCTGGTGTGCGGGGAAGGGGAGACATTCGGAATCCCTCGCCACTCTGGCCTCACGTGGTCCTCCTCCTTCGGCGACCTGACATTTTCAACATCCGGGTCTCCCCCTCCTGGATTAGCTCTCTGCCTGGCAGGTTCCTCTTTTTTTTTTCTTCTTCTTCTTTTTTTAAAAAATATATTTTATTGATTTTTTTACAGAGAGGAAGGGAGAGGGATAGAGAGTCAGAAACATCGATGAGAGAGAGACATCGATCAGCTGCTTCCTGCACGCTCCCCACTGGGGATGTGCCCGCCACTAAGGTACATGCCCCTGACCGGGATCGAACCTGGGACCCTTCAGTCCGCAGGCCGACGCTCTATCCACTGAGCCACACCGGTCTCGGCAGGTTCTTCTTTTTGATGCAGTTGTAAGTGGGGCCGTTTTCCTTATTTCTGTAGTCCGTCGCGGGGTACTGTTTCTGTGGACCAATTCTGGGCCCTGCAACCTTCCTGAATGCGTTTGTCAGTTCTAGCAGGTTTTTGTTTTTGTTTTTTTAATTGATTTTTTACAGAGAGGAAGGGAGAGGGAGAGGGAGTCAGAAACATCGATGAGAGAGAGACATCGCTCAGCCGCCTCCTGCACGCCCCACTGTGGAGATGTGCCCGCAAGCAAGGTACATGCCCCCAACCTGAATCGAACCCGGGACCCTTTAGTCTGCAGGCTGACGCTCTATCCACTGAGCCACACCGGTCTCATTCAGTTCTAGCAGTTTTTAATGGATCCCTTAGGGTTCTCTATGGTCAAGGCAGGGCACAAGTAGGCTTGCCGTCGCTGGTATGGAAAATAATACAGTGATTAATGAGCAGTGATACCAGGACCACCCCATTCTCACTGCAAGCAGACTCTGGTCCCACCCTGGTCCCACTGTCCTCTCCCAACAGCGTCAGCCTCGCTTTCTAATACGGATGCATCTTACTTCCTCTTTTAAATTTAATTTCTATTTTTTAAATACAATTTTTTTATTGATTTTTTTTACAGAGAGGAAGGGAGAGGGGTAGAAAGTTAGAAACATCAATGAGAGAGACATCGATCAGCTGCCTCCTGCACGCCCCCCCCCCCCTACTGGGGATGTGCCCGAAAAACCAAGGTCCATGCCCTAGACCAGAATCGAATCTGGGGACCCTTCAGTCTGCAGGCCGACGCTCTCTCCACTGAGCGACACCGGTTTCGGCTAAATATAATTGTTATTGATTTCAGAGAGGGCGAGAGAGGGAAAGATAAAAACATCAATAATGAGAAACCACTGATCGGCCGCCTCCTGCCCATCCCCCTGCTAGGGTTTGAGCCCAAAATCCAGACATGTGGCCGATCAGGAATCGAACCGGGATCTCCTGGTTCCTAGGTCAACACTCAACCACGGAGCCACGGCAGCCCGGCTCTTTCCTCTTGCTTTTTTTTGCCCTATGTCTCTGGCTGGGACTCCTAGTGCTGTGTGGAATGAACGCGGTGAGCCGGGGCTGGCCTTGTCCCTGACCGTGGAGGGAAAGCTGCTTCTCGCTGCACCTGTTGAGGGGGAGGTGAGCTGTGGGCCCGTCTGAACGGCCTTTGCTGTGCTGAGGACCGGCCGTCTGGGCCCACCGTGCTGGGGGTTTGTATCATGGGTGCGTGCTGAGCTTCTGCACACGCTTTCCCTGCGCCCGTGGAGTGGGGTGGCAGGAGGCCGGCCCTCGCGGGGTCACGCGGTGCCTCACGCCGATGACCTGTGGATGCTGAGCCTCCTGCATCTGGGGATGAATCCCACTGGTCTCTGTGCTGTTTCTGAAACGTTTCTGTGCATCTAACGTTACTGCCCAACAAGAGGTCTGAAATACAGGGGCACCTGAGATACGAGTGCCCTAACAGACGAGATTTTTGAGATCTTTGCTTTGAAATACGAGCCACATTGAAATAGGAGTCATCTCGCGGATCGGCCGGCTGCACACGACCCACCCGTTTGCCGCCACGCGAGCGTCTCCTAGTTTCCCACGCCTCAAGGTGACGGAACGCATTAAACTCGCATCTCGAGGGACGCCTGTATTCGGGGAAAGCCCACATTTTAAAAAGACAGTACCACACTTACTGCAGCCCCTGTGATGAGTCTGTGAAGGTCCCGGCACCCCACCCCCGCCCCCACCCCGGGTTCCAGACTGAAGCTCTCGGCGGCATTAGAAGCCGCATCCAGAGAGAGAAAGCTTTCTCCTGAGCTGCCCTCTGGTCCAGGGGGAGGGAGGGTACAGGTGGGAGGGAGAGAGGGGAACCCTTCCGAGGCATTGGTCCCGTGCCCCCGGCCGCCCCAGGTCCGCAGAGAGACGCCGCCGTCTGCCCGCTCGGGGGCGCGGTCTCTGCCTGAGCCGCACGGGGGTGTGAACGTTTGTGTTGGCATCGATGTCCGGCAGTTACCACGGCAAACAGTAGCCAGCGCCTAGCAACCACACGTCACCCCCAAACATGCCCCCCTCCTCCCCGGATTCCCATGGAGACCGGCCCTTTCCTGCTGCTCCCAGCACGGGGGGACGGGAGGGAGACCAGCCCTCTCAGCTCTCCGCCTCCTGGTCGCTGGGAGGGCAGCAGAGACGCTGTGGCCGTTGTCCATCTTAATCCCAGCTGTGGGGCCAGGGACCACACACGGGGGACGCTCCCTTAGAGACAGGAGACGGGGGTGGCTGGGAAATGGGGGGGAGGGAGGGGGTACTCCATCGACAGGTGGGGACACACAGCCGTCCTGAGCTCCTGGCCCTCCAGTGGCAACTCCCCCTCCCGCCCCCCGCCCCACTCCTCTGGGTAAGACACAGGCCAGGGGACGGGTGTGAAACTTAGCACCTGCCCTTCACGCTGAGTCACCCAGCGGGCGGGCGGGCGGCTCCGTGTCCAGCTCCCGGCCTCCCGGGCGGAGGGGGGCGAGCGGTGCAGACCCACGTGGAAGGCGTGTCTGCCCGGGGCCCATCTTCCTGGCCCGTGTGGCTAGAACCACTCAGCACCTGCCCAGTAGGTCACCATAGCCACCCCACACCCCCCTGTCACCCCAGTTCCTCACCCGGACCTCCGCCTCCCAGCTTCGTGCACGCCCCCATCTGACCCAACCTGCCACCTGCCAAGCCCTCAGCACACCCGAAACTCCCTTCTCACCTGCAACTTGTGCCCTTTCCTGGTGCGTGCGAACGTACAATGCGTGTCGGCGCCAAGTCCTACCATCAGGAGCTCTGAGTGCGCCCCGGTGGGCCGTGGCCACAGCGAGGGCCCTGGACACGCCGCGGGCCCGGACACACCCTCAGCCCGCTCCCCTCCCGCTCCCCACGCCGGCCTGCAGTGGCTGCACAGCTGCATCTCAGGTGAGTCTGTGCACACGGGATGATGCGCCACCCACAGCCGTGCACCGTGTCCTGTTTATTGTCTGTCGTCCGTGAGGCGGCGCCGGTGTGTTCAGATTACGGAACGCGGGGATGGAGCCACGGTTGGTTCTCTGAGGACTCGGGGACGTCCCCTGGGCACGCAGACCCCGAAGCTGGGTCTCCGCTCCCGCTGCCAGGGGCGGGGGTCCGGGTGGCGTCTCTGCCCGTTCCTGGGCCAGCATCCCCGCGGAATACAATTCCCGTTCCTCTCGGTCCGAGTCTCGGCGCGGGGAGGCTGGGTCCCGGGCTCAAACACGTCCCGAGAAGACACGCAGGTCACGTGGCTACCAGCCGTGGGCGAGTCCCCGAACCTCCGCTGACACGCATCCCGTCGGGCCTCGGAGCGGGCCCGCGGTAACGGACGCCGGGTTCCCCGTGCTGCTTCCATGTGCACCTCCACCGTCACGGTGTGAGCAGGTTTCCCTTTTCTTATCTGTTAGCGACCGTGTTGTCCGGCGTAGAAGACGACTTTTTAACCCGGGAAAATCTTCTCAAACGTCGGGGGTCGTCTAATAGCTGGGTGTCCTCTTATAGGGCGAGTCTATCCCAAACTCTCTATTTTAACTGGGAAAGTTGGGG
>JAAGEH010000152.1:1089848-1101632 GCA_011751065.1 Lasiurus cinereus
CGTGGGGCGGGCCCGGTGCGGGAGCGGTGGGGGCCTGGTCAGGAGGGGGGCCAGGAGGTGAGGCGGGAAGGGGTCACACACACACTGTTGTTGTGGGCACAGCCCGAGGGACCCCCAGCCCGAGGCCGGCATGGACCCGAGGTCACCGCTGTGCGGGTCAGCGAGGGTGCCTCCTCCCGCCCAACCCCGGTCCCCAGCTCCCGGCCCGGTGGGGACTGCCTGGTGGGGACCTGCCTGGTGGGACCCGCCCTGTGGGGACTGCCTGGTGGGGACCTGCCGGGGGCCTCTCTAGGGTCTCCTTTGGTGATAATCCTAAAACACTACCTGTGTCCCCACCAAAGCGCTAGCTCTGGCCCTCCCCCTCCCCCCAGCAGCTCTTGGTTGCCGGTGGCTGGTGCCTCACCTGCCGGCCTGCTGTCCACTCTCCCCACCGCACGCCAGGACCCCCGCCTGCCGCTGGGCTCAGGGGACCCCCGGAGCGGCACACGGGTAAGTGTGCTCGGCAGCGGGTCGGACCCGGACAGAGCCTCGAGTTTCTCTCAACTGAATCGAGGCTCTGCCGGCTTAAAAGGTGGTAAATTTGATCCAAGCACAGGCTTATTGTGAAGTTGTAAATATTATATATTATTTTATTACATACAATAAGCGATTTTCAGTTTAGAGTAGAAACTTTCACATTTAACGTTTTAAACCTTGGCATTTAGAAAAGCCCAGAGGTCCCTGCGGCGGAGACCGTCCCGGGACGTTCACAGCTCGGTGCAGTTTGGAAAGGATGAGGAAACTCGGCCGGGCGGTCAGGGTCGGGTCGGCGGGGACCGGCCTCCGTGGGGAGCACAGGGGTGACGGGAGCGTCCGTTTACTCGGCCGCAGGTCCGTGTGCTGACTGGCACCGCCGAGGGTGTCACCGGCTCGGGAAAACACGCCACCAAACCACAGCCACTTCCCAGGCCGTGCGGGTTCGGGTTCGGGGTTCGGGCCTCAGCTCAGGAGAGAGGAGCAGCACTTCAGGACGGCGTCCCTGGGGAGGAAGCAGGTCAGAGTCCGCCTCGCGCAGGGCAGGCCGCCCCACCCGCTCCCTCTGCGGCTCTGGCCAGGCGACAGCTCGTGCTTTGTCCGAACCAGCAGCTCCCGTTCACCAGGCACAAAGCACAAAGCTGCCTCCACGAGTCGCTGCCCTGGGCTGGCAGCAGGTTCCGCTCGGCTTTCCCTCCTCGAACAAGCCCACGTCTGGAAGGTACGGGCAGCGACCTCTGACCCAGGACACATTTCCACTCCGAGAACTGCACCACGGGTCAGACCTCACTTCCTCACTAACTTCTCTTTAGGAAAATAGAAGGACTTGTTTTGCTGGTCCCCACGGCCCATCTAGTGACCAGCTGCCGCCGTGGAAGATCCAGAAGCTCATCCAAGTGGATGGCAGCCAAGGACCAGGCGACCGACCAGGAGTCCGTTCCCAGCCTCCCCGCTCACCCGTTCCCAAGGGCGCCCCCATACAAGCTTCCTTTTACCCACCCCACCTAGAATATCGTTTCCTTTTGGGAAGAATGTCAGCCCGTTAAGCCACAGTTCACTGTGAAAACCACTAAAAGGGATGCATTTCTGCAAAGCCAACCGGAGGAGCAGACGGAGGCTCACCTGGCATACGGGATGTACGACAGGCTGTACCTGCAAGAAAAGGGCAGCTGTTGAGACGCAGACGCACACCGCCCGCCCTGTTCCTGCCCCGGGCAGTCCAGCAGCCCATGGCACAATCTCCCCCCACCCCCCAGACCCAGGCCTTGTGAAAATGCGCATGGCTGGGCCCCCACACCCTCCCGAGCCCCCAAACTCTCTAAGCGACTCATGCCTGCTCGACTGAGCTGTTGTAATAAGAAGTTACCCTTTTAAAGTTACCTATCTATACCTACAGTGGTACCTCGAGATACGAGTGCCCTAACATACGAGATTTTTGAGATACGAGCCGTGGAGCGAGCGGTTTTTGCTTTGAAATACGAGCAACATTTGAGGTAGGAGTCATCGCGCGGATCGGCCGGCTGCACACGACCCACCAGTTTACCGCGACGCGAGCGTCTCACCGTTTCCCACGCCTCAAGGTGACGGAACGAATTAAACTCGTATCTCGAGGTACCACTGTATCTACTTATATATCTACCTATATACATAAAGATAGATATAGAGGTAATATGCAAATTAGGCTGGGACGCCACACCTCGGCTCAGCTTGACACGGCCTGGCTTTGTGGATCCCTGCAGCCTCACCTACACGTCTTACCCCTTCTCTTCACATCTCCGAGACAAGACAGGCGCCCGGTGTGGTTATACAAACCCCCCCCACCCCGACACACACATGCACACACGTGTGCACACGCATCTCCCTGCCCGCCTGGGGACCCCTGCAGGTTCACTCAGCGGACCGCTCCTGACCCCGGAGGCCCAGGCTTCCCCCCGCAGAGAGCGCACAGGGAGCTCAGCCTCCCAGCGGGGGGGACTCACCAGGTCATGGACAGGAACTGCAATATGCAGAAGAGCAGGGCCAGCCCCTTCTTGTGCCACTGGTCAGGGAACAGGAAGCGCGAGTGAGCGAGGAGCTTCCACACACTTCCTCCCTGGACCCCTCCCCTCAGGGGGCTGCTGGCAGCCCGTTTACCGGGTTCAGCAGGACACGGCCACGCCGCAGCGGAGGTGAGACTTCACCACCGGCAGCCGTGATTTCAGCCCTCTACACGCCCGGCACAGAGCAGACATGCCACACGGGACACGCTGCCTCTGCATGGTTAGGGCCTGGAGTCACGTGACCATCACACCCTCGGTACTGGAGCTGAACCCTCGTAGAGCTTACAATCTTACTCAGTCTCACTTGCCCCTTTCCTTGAATTATTTTTAAAGAAAAACTGCATTTTATTGGGATCTTCTGGAATAACGCATAATAAACGGTCTCCATGATTTAAATGATCCACTTTTAGAATCTCTGGTCCATTTTCAATTGTCATTTACCTACTTTTTATTTAACCTACTGCTTGTCAATAAACAGGCTGCTAGCCCGTTGCCAAACCAGGAAGCGGCTGCCTCCGGGACGTGCAAACAGGGTCAGGACTCGCCCTTGCCCATCCCCGCGTGTGGGGTCAGTCACGCCCTGACCGCAGTGAGGACCGGCAGCTCTGCCATTGCAGCTGCAGCATCCCCGGCAGGCCCGTCGCCAACGGATGTCACCCTCCACGTCAGGGACCCCCCCCCTGTTTGGTGGGCTTCAGGGCCAGACTGTGGCTCCTTCGAGGAGCCGTTGGTGGCAGCAGGCGGGCCTGGTACTCACCCACAGCGCGGCACACAGGGTAAGCACGAAGCACACCTGCGGGAGGGGAGAGCGCGGTAAGTGCGCGTCCTCGCAGCCGCTGGGACAGAGGCCGGCGGGAGGGGCGCGGGCTCCCTCTGCCCACCCCACCCGAAGCGATGGCCCTGCACCCCCACATGCATGACGATGAAAGCCAACTGTTTCTCACAAACGTCCCGAGAGAGGAGACCTGAATTCAGTGGGTCCGACGGCCGGGGCAGAGCCCTCAGCTCGTGCCGCCTGCTGCTGGGGGCATGGCAGCCACCAACGGAGGGACAGCGCCAGGCCACAGGCCACAGGCCACAGAACGACTGACTGCCAGCCTCCCCGAGAGGCCCCGCTGCCAGCCCGTCCCCCCCGCTGCCAGCCCATCCCCGGGCGCCCGTGGCAGCTCCGCCTTCCGCCCCGGAGCTACCAGGCTGGGCCGAGCCCGTGGTGACAGTCACTGTCACAGGCAACACGAGAAACGGCACGGGAGACAGACAGACAGGCAGACAGACAGACAGACAGACAGACGGGCCGCCGGCGGGAGACGTGACGCAGCGAGTCCCCCCACGGAGCCCCTCCCGGCCACTCACCAGCATGATGATGGTGGCCAGCAGCCGCGTGCTCTCGAACATCTTCTTCAGCTGCTTCACGGGCCCCATCAGGAAGCACGTGCTGCGGGGGGGTGGGGGGGTGAGAGGCGCCGGCTCAGGCCACGGTGACGGCCTCCAGGGACCGACAGGAGACCCGCTTCCGGAACCCAGGGCACCGAGCCTCCCGTCGACACAAGTGCCCCTCGGAGCTCAAAGTGCACCGGGAGGCCAAGCGCCCGGGCGGACGCCATCGCCTGAACTTCCTGTCCGTGCTGGTCCCCTCGGACCCACGAGAAACAAGCACGGGCGGCAGGGCAAGCCCAGCAGCCACGCTAGGTTCGCTCAGACCGGATGGGGCGCTCAGACAGGTGGGGCGCTCAGACCAGACGGGGCGCTCAGACCGGACGGGCGCTCAGACAGGGTGGGGTGAGCAGCAGGTGCGAGCCCGGGAAAGCTGGCAGAGCTCGGCCTTGGAGCGCCCACCTTCACTGGACGACACCTCTGACCCAGAAAGTTCCTGAGAAAGACGGTCCCCTCGGAAAGCGAAGTGCACAGCGCGAGCTCATAAATCTGACCCCGGCAGACACCACGACGCCCAAGCACGCGCCCCAGGTGCTCCAAGAGGAGTCCCCAGGCCAGCCCCCCGCCTCCGCCCCGACTTCCTGCACGGCCGGCCCCTCACTGGGAAAGGCTTCCAGAGAGTGGGCGAGCCCTGTCTGGGGGAGCCCGCCCATCACGCAGGTGGAACCGATATAACAGTGCCACCTCCTGAACGGGCAGAAGAGGCCTGGCACAGTGGTGCCCGGGGCCGGCTCTTCCTACAGGAACTCTCCTGGCAGCTGGCACACCACGCGCAGCCAGAGTCAGCACACACTCATCACACGCACGCGGACTCGTGGCTGAATTCACGCAATGCCAGAGCCATAGAACATGTCTGCCGGAAGGGAACTTGGAGGACGACAGCAGAGAAAGCGTCTGAGAGGCCGCACGTGGCACCCACCTGGCCAGGGCGGCGATGTTCCCGAAGGTGTAGAACACGGCGAAGAGCTTGATGCCGCCCGGCAGCCACAGCAGGCCCGTGCCCTGCGCGGAGACGGGAGAGTTAGTTCCCACGGTGACGCTTCCCCTGGATGCCACCACGTGACGTGTGAGTTTTAAGCTAAGTGCGCTCGATACTGCCCCCATGTCATTTTTAAAGTTAATGTCAATGTCACCTGCTACTCTGAATCTTGGGTCTATCATAAGTACACATAACTCAGCCACACACACCTCCCTCTATACATGGGGGCGAATCCCATCTACTTAACTCCTCTTAAAGGGAGTCAGAGGTAATTAACACCTAAATTACTGACTCTGCGGCTCCTTGGGTTGTATTTGGCTTTAAGGAAGTAATAATCGTAGCCCTCCCCAATATTAACCTCTACAGCTTTGCATGATCTCGGCCCCAAGCGACTACCTAGTCCCCTCCCAGTCTCAGAGGCGTGCAGACAGAGGCTGCCCACTGCTCTGAGCCGGCCCAGGGCAGGAATGACCGCCAACCCCCGCCTCACTCACGAGGATGGAGAAGAAGATGCCGCTCACGAAGCAGATGGCGAACCACTTCAACCGCGTGTTGAAGCTCAGCGAGGAGGCGTCCAGGACCTGGCGGGAGGGGAGGCAGAACCGCTCGGGCCACCACACACCACGGATCTTCACGCTGATCCAGGCGAGGCTCCCTCGAACCCCGTGTGGACGTGCGTGTCACCGAGCCAGCGGCAGGGTCCCTTAACAGCGTGAGGACCCCCGACGGTTAGCGAGCAGGCGGCCCCAGGAACCCCTGGCCTCCGGGACCGCGCTCAGGTTAGGGACACATGTCACTGACACACACAGAATGACACACGCCTTAGACACCTGGTGAACACCGGTGCCTGAGAAGCAGGGAAAGGTGCAGCAGGACGGGCAAACTGCCGACGGGTGCCGAGGCCGGGCGTGGGGACCCAGGGCTCACGCCCCTGCCAGCATCTGTCGAGGCTGCCGAGATGAGGTGCCTGCGGGGAGGGAGGGGCTGGAGAGGGCCACACCGGGCTGCGGAGGGGACCTGCATGGCCAGGACACCTGCCGTCAGCACACCTGACTGACCACCGCCACCGTCAAGTGTCCACTGCCACAGCCCAGGAGCCGGGGGCCGCCCGCCAGCATTGAAACCGTGCGGACAGTGGTTTCTCCCAGAGCAGCGGTCGCCAGTGGGGGTCTGCGGCCCGCCGGCGGCCGTGAGGTGCAGAAGGCTGGCGATCCTGCTCGTCGCGCAAGGGCTAACCCCGTGGGGAGCAGAGAACCTGGGCACGGGTAAAGCCGGACAGTGCGCATGCAGCGACCGGGAGCGGGCACACTGGGGCTGCCACGGGCACTAGTAACCGCAGCTTCCCGGTAAGGCGGGACAGGACAACAGCTCCAAGAAACCGGAAATGTAGTAAGAAGTTACACGCCAACACTGAAATGTAACTTACATGACAGCACACACTTAAAACACGCCTGCGTGTGATGTGTTTCCGAGAA
This sequence comes from Lasiurus cinereus, assembly GCA_011751065.1. NCBI lineage: Eukaryota > Metazoa > Chordata > Mammalia > Chiroptera > Vespertilionidae > Lasiurus > Lasiurus cinereus. The sequence continues at coordinate 1,096,289 of JAAGEH010000152.1, forward strand.
TAACGAAGTAAAAACAGAGTTTTACATGCAGAAGCTCAAATACCTTTGGCTACGTACGTCCTTACCTGAGTCCATTAATCTGGGAATCCTTACGCAGCATGAAAGCAGACAGAAATAATGATAAGGATTCTGTCCAAGTAACACCCATGGCTTTTAACCCACTTTATTTTGTTTCTGTCGATCCTCACGCGAGGATACTTTCCCATTGGTTTTAGGGAGAGGGGGAGGGAGAAGGACAGACAGAGAAACACCAAAGTGAGAGAAACACACAGGTGGGCTGCCTCCTGCATGAGCCCTGAGCAGGACCTGGGCCAGGGAGGAGCCTGAGACGAGGTACGTGCCTTTGACTGGAATTGAACCCGGGACCCTTAGGTCCGGAGGCTAAAGCTCTATCCACTGAGCCAGAGCAGGAGGTAGGGCACTTTTTAACCCACTTTAAATATTTGTTGAATGTCTGTTTAATGCAGACATTCTGTTTCCAGCAATGTCATCTGTTTATAGCAAAACTGGTCGCTGGATTTTAAACAAAAAAGGAACTTGCCTATAAAACCATCGGAACTTCTTCTTTCTGCTCCAGAAGAACACCCACCAAGCATATTTAACCGCACGAGGACTGAAGGAACTCACACCCCGAGACTGCACCTGGCCTGGGAGCGGCCCAGTTCCTACAGCCCCGGGAAGAAGGCTTCCAGCGGTCCGGGGGAGCCCACAGACAGTCACGCGAGAAGGCGTGACGGGAGCAGAAAGGCGTCCTTTTACTTCTGCACGCGTTAAACCACCCCTGTGTGCTGGTCCGCCCAGCTCTTCATCCCTCTCACGTGCTGATCCGTGTACCGTCTCCCCGTGACTCAGGGAGCAGACAGACAGACCCACAGGAGCGGAGCGGGCAGGACAGGCACAGAGCTCACCGGGGAAATCCCCCATCGTGCCTAGCAACGGGCAACACCGGGAAAGCCAGGACCCCAGCCACCTCTCCCCCCCAGCACAGGGCTGCACGCAGCTCTGCCCTGCCCTGCCCCTGCCCCGCTCCCCCCATGCTGTTGGTCATGGTGGGCCTGGGAGGGGGTGGGGGAGGTAGGAGCCCTTCCTGCTGCAGTGCACGTGGCACAGCCCGGGGGCCAGCACGTGGCCACCACACAGCAGTGACGACAGACAGCAGGCGCCGGCTTTGGGGAGGGGTGCACCAGCCCAGGAGGCGCGGCGGCTTCCTGCGGGGGAGCCGGGAGACCGCACCACCACCGGGCACAGCGGTGCAGGCCGGCGCCTCCTGCCGGCCGCTTGAATAGGGGAACGCGGTGGCCGCAGCTCAGGAATGCGAGGTGCAGTGTCCCTACCAGTCCTCCTGCAGAACGGCCGTGCGTGTGAGAGCGAGGGGGGGGCGAGCCCAGGACCAGGCCTCTCCCAGCCACTGCTGGCTCCAAGGCTCAGACGCCGCCGACAGCCAGCCCAGTCCGCGCCTTGGCACCCGAGGCCGTGGGTGGGAACGCCCACTGCCAGCTGCTTCCAACCAGCAGGACTGCTCCCGAACCCCTCGCCCTGCCCTGCCCTGCCCTGCCCTGCCCTGGGTCACTGTGCTGGCTCCAGCCTTAGGTCCCACCCGTGGAGCCCTCAGGGACTGACCAGGACTGACCGGTGTCTCCCTTCCCTCCTATGGTGAGCCCCGTTCTCTCCGAGGCCATCCCCACCAACCCGAGACCTGCTGGAGCCTTCCCATCCCAACCAGGAAAACTCTCTCTGACTTCACCCCAGCCTCTGCGGGCTCGCTCATCCCTCCATGCACCCCTCCCTCCACGCACCCACCCCTGCCTCTCCCGATGAGTGCCCAGGTGCTGCTCCAGTGCTGGGAGGAGCCTGCCTCCTGGGAAAGGTGCCGGAGGCTGCTGCCCACAGCACACCTGGCGTCCACAGGAGCTGCCGTGGAGGACAGGGCCCCGGCCCGCCTGCCCCTCCCTGTCCAGCCCACGCCCTCCCGCCTGGTCTCTCCCCCTGAGCCTGGGCAGACGAAGCTCCTCTCCCACCCAGCCACCGAGGCCTCTCAGGGGGCGAGGGGACCTGAAGATGCTTGTCTCCTCTCTGACCCCCGCCCCGCTGACCTCAGAGTTCATAAACTACCCCGTGGTTTTGTCCTGGGCTCCCTCCCACCACAGCGAGGCGACCCACGTCTCCCTGATCCCCCGGGACTCCGGCCGGCGCCCAGCGCCTGGGAAACGGAACTGGAGGCAGCGGCTGAGGTGGCTTCTCCCCCATCCGGCTGGGCTCCTGACCCTGGGGACCCAGGAAGGCCGCGGCCCTCACCCGGCAAGTGCCCACACCATGGCCAGCAGGGCAGTGAGGGCTGTGGAGACTCAGCAGGGGGAGGGCGGAGAGCAGGAGGGAGGGGCCCTCCGATGCAACCTGGGCGACAGGGACGCTCTCAGAGGCCTTCCTGGGGCCTGAACGAAGCGGGGTGCCCAGCGGGAGCCCCTCCCCCTCGTTCTACCAAACCTCCCCCAGTCGTCCCTCCACTCCCCTCCAGAAACGGGCACTCGCCACCTCGTCAGATCCCGGCGTCCACCGAGCCAACCTGGGCAAGGCCCGGTGGTCACCCCCTCCTCGGCACCTGCCAGGCACTCTCTCCTCGACCAGGCGACCTCCACGCCTCACCCCTCCCAGGACTGGAACCCTCTAGAGCAGTGGTTCTCAACCTTCCGTGACCCTTTCATACAGCTCCCCATGTTGTGGTGACCCCCAACCATACAATTATTTTCCTTGCTACTTCATAGCGGTAAGGTTGCTGCTATTAATGATCTGTAATGTAAATATCTGATTTGCAGGATGTCTTAGGCGACCCTTCTGAAAAGCGGGTTGAGAACCGCTGCTCCAGAGCAACAGCCACTTCCTGTCCCTCATCCCAAGGAACAGCGAGACTGCAGTCTCTGTCCCGCCCCACCGGACACTCATCCCTGTCCTCCCTCAGCTCCCGACAGGTTCAGGTGGCTCCTCCCGGGTCCCCTCTGCATCCTCCTCGCCACTTAACACCCCCCCCCCACCAAGTCCACTGCAGAAAGCAGCAGCTGAGACACCCCAGTACCTTCGCCCGCTAGACTGTGGGCCCCAGACCAGAGGCTCCATCACCGCCAGGCCCGCACGGTGCAGAGCAGACTGACCCCACAGAACCCTCCTCCACAGGGCGGGCAGCTCCCCCACCGGCCCATGCTGCAGCCCCCCAGCCTGTGCCTGCTGGGCACCGCGTGTGGCAGGTGCAACTACTGCCATGACACCTAGTGCAAGAGGAAACAGTCACGGGTGGCTGTGGCCATGGCAACGTACAGCCGGGCCTCGGCAGGTGAACTGGGACGCAGGGGTTCATGAAGTGAGCAGGATACGCGTTACTGCCGTGCTGGCATTTTACTGTGACTTGGTGGGTTTTTTTTTTATATAGAAACAAAGGTGAGCCCAAACCGGTGTGGCTCAGCGGATAGAGCGTCGGCCTGCGGACTGAGAGGTCCCGGGTTCGATTCCGGTCAAGGGCATGTATCCTGGTTGCAGGCACATCCCCAGTCGGGGGCGAGCAGGAGGCGGCTGATCGACGTTTCTCTCTCGCCGATGTTTCTAACTCTCTATCCCTCTCCCTTCCTCTCTGTAAAAAAAGTCAATACAATATATTTTTTTTAAAAAAAAAGAAAAAAATAAACAAAGGTGATATTTTTTTATTAGAAAGGGGAAAAAAAATCCTTATTTTAATACAACACCAATGCTTGTGAGAATGTACATCAAACCGGTCTTAAAAAAACAAAAAAAACAGCCGAGACCGGTGTGGCTCAGTGGATGGAGCGTCGGTCTGTGGGCTGAAAGGTCCCAGGTTCGATTCCGGTCGGGGGCACGGACCTTGGTGGCGTGCACATCCCCACTGTGGGGTGTGCAGGAGGCGGCTGATCGATGTCTCTCTCTCATCGATGTTTCTGACTTTCCCTCTCCCTTCCTCTCTGTGAAAAATCAATAAAATATATTAAAAAAAAAAACACACAAAAAAAACATCACAATAACGGGAAAATCTGATAATATTACATCTCTGAGGAGCCTGCAGGCCGGCCACCTGGGAATAAACATACAGCTCCCACCACCACCACACACACACACACACACACACATATGCACATGTCGTGTCAGCCACGGCTTGGGAAACACAGGGGACGAGAAGGCGGATACAGCCGTGTGTGTGTGTATGTGTGTGTGTGTGTGTGTGTGTGTGTGTGAGGGTGTCCTTCATGCTACTCATCAGCTCAAAGACGTTCTCCCGCCGCCACCGTCCCAGGCCTAACACCACCCGGAGGAAGCAGCACAGGCGCATGAATCCCTCGGAGCTGTTCGTTCAAAGTGTAAGATGCTTTGCATTTTTTTTTTTAGTATAAAACCTACACACCCACACCAGCTACACGCTGTAGCGCTTTGCCACCTAGTATATTGCACGGCCGCTGGGAGCAGCTGCAGGGGTGCGCTCTGGGGCTCTGGGCCCCGCCCCCCAGATGGGCCCGGCGGACCGGGACCGGGACCGGGGAGTCAGGGGAGGAAGGGTTTACATCTCCTAACGGGCTCTGCGGCTGCCCCGGCCCCGACAGCGCCCCCCAGCAGCACCCCGATCCCGGCACAACACCGGGCGAGGCGGCGTTAGGTCTGGGCGCGCGGCGGCCCGCGGGGCAGAGGCCTGCACCCCCTCCTCCTCCGCCGCCCCGGCACAGCCCCGCCCCCAGCCACGAGCCACGCCCCCAGCACAGGCCCCGCCCCCCGCGGCCCGGACCAGTCAGGGCCTGCTCCTCGTCAACCTGGCCGCTCAGGACCCGCCCCCACCTCCGGGCCCCGCCCACCCCAGGCCCCACCTCCGGGCCCCGCCCGCAGACCCGGCCCCGCCCCCAGCCCGAGCCCCGCCCCCCGCGGCCCGGACCAGTCAGGCGCTGCTCCTCGTCAACCTGGCCGCTCAGGACCCGCCTCCACGCCCGGGCCACGCCCACCCAGGCCCCGGCCCCGCCCCCACATCCGGGCCCCGCCCCCCGGGGCCCGGCCCAGTCAGGCGCTGCTCCTCGTCACCCTGGCCGCTCAGGACCCGCCCCCACCTCCGGGCCCCGCCCCCACCTCTGGGCTCCGCCCCCCGGGCCCGGTCAGTCAGGCGCTGCTCCTCGTCAACCTGGCCGCTCAGACCCCGCCCCCACCTTCGGGCCCCACCCACCTCCGGGCCGGGCCCCGCCCCCACCTCCGGGCCCGGCCCAGCACCCACTCCAGGTCCCCGCCCCCCGGCCCCACCCCCGGGCCCGGTCAGCACCCACTCGGGCCTCCCGCCCACCCCCGGGCCGGGCCCCCAGCCCCACTC
>JAAGEH010000152.1:1101732-1112257 GCA_011751065.1 Lasiurus cinereus
CCCAATCCGGCCCCGCACCCACTCCGGCCCCCGCCCCCGCCCCCGGGCCCGGCCCCGCACCCACCCACCTGCGCCGTCAGGCCCTGCTCCTCGTCCTCCTGGCCGCTCAGCACCCGCCGCAGTTTCTCCATGGCCGCGCTCCGGGCGCCGCGGCCGACACTCGCTGCCCGGCCGCTGAGAACCCGGAACCGAAAGCCCCTCCCGGCCCCACCCCCGGGCCGACCGGAAATCCGGGTGCCCCGCTTCCGGCGCGTCCGGAGCGGCCCCGGCGCAGCGCACGCATGCGCACGCGGCCCCGCCCCTCGCGGGGGGCGCTCTGCGGGGCGGGGACTGAGCGCGGGGTGCGCGCTCCGCCGGGGTGCGCGCTCCGGGGGGCCCCGCGGTTCCCACGGCCCCGCGCCCACGGCCCAGGCCCGTCCGGCATCGCCCGCAGCCCGTCCTCGGGCTCAGCCCGTGGCCGCGGCCGGTGTCCACTGGCGGCCAGTCCCCCCCCCCCACCGGGCAGCGCTGCTCACCCCCTCTGCTCGCAGCCTCGCCTCCTGCGGGTGAAGGCACCGCCGTCATAGCCAGCCAGCTCTTCCCTGCAGCCCTGAGCCTCAGCTTTCTTTTAAAAAAAAAAAAAAAAATATATATTTATATATATATATATATATAAAATGTATATATTTTATTGATTTTTTTGCAGAGAGGAAGGGAGAGGGATAGAAACATCGGTGAGAGAGAGACATCGATCAGCCGCCTCCTGCACACCCCACCCAAAAACCCACCCGCACCTCTGGCGTCAAGTCCCCTCGCACCCTGCGCACGCAGCCTCCTGCTGATCAGTCACTATGGCATGATGGCGTGATGACCACAGGCTTTTTATATAATAGGAGATATTTTGATTTCAGAAAGGAAGAGGGAGAGAGACAGAAGCATCAGAGATGACAGAGAATCACTGGGGATTTGCCGGAAGCCGATCATTGTTTTATTCGTGGAGAGGTGTGGACAGGGAATCCGGAGAGCTGGTCAACCTTAATTGCTCTACAGCAGCGGTTCTCAACCTGTGGGTCGAGAACAGCTAGCAGGGTCTCCTAAGACCATCAGAAAACACAGATATTTACATTAAGATTCATAACAGTAGCAAATTACAGTTATGAAGTAGCGACAAAAATAATTTTATGGTTGGGGATCACCACAACATAAAAAACTGTATTAAAGGGTCGTGGCTTTAGGAAGGTTGAGAACCACTGCGCTACAGGGTCAGAGCTGTGGGAACCTCTTGCCACGTCCCGCATGGTTCAGGGTTCAGGGTTCGGGTTCTGAAGGAGGCCGCACGCAAACAAAGAGACTAGAAAAGCATTAATTTGGCGATACTGGGGGGCCAGGCGGGAGCCTTCCTCTAGTGGAAAGACTACCACCTTCCTTGGGCCTGGCCATCCCTTTTATTCAGGTTTTGGGGATCCACCCTTTGCCCTGAAGCAGGCAATTCCAGGAACAAGTAGATGATCTTTATCAGTGAGGATTCACATGATGATTTGATGGGGACGTTCATTGTCTCCATGAGAGAGGGGGCGGCTGGCGTTGACCTTTCAGAGCCTCAAGGTTGACCAGCCTCCCGGGTTCCTCCTCCACTTTCTACTGGTGAGACAATGACTGGTTTCCGGCACAGAGCCAATCACTAGATGTTGGCAGTTGAAGCAGCCTCCACCTGTCAGTCCTAAGTAAACTCACTGGTTGGCTATTATAGGAGTTTCCTGCCTATGGGATGTGCGTGTATCCTATGACCTTAATCTTAGTTAAAGGGATGGCAAGGCCAGAGCGGGTAGTGGTCCTCTCACGGGCTTCCGCCTGGCCTCCATTTCCCAAATGGATGCTTTTCCAGTCTCTCTCTTCATTGGTGTGCGGCCTCCTCCAGAAACCGAACCCTGGACCGGATCCCTGAATCACGTGGGACGTGAAAGGGGTTCCCACAGGGATTGAGCCTGTAACCCCAGCACGTGCCCTGGGTGTAGGCCAATGCTCAACCACTGAGCCACACCTGCCGGACCGAAGTGTGTCTGTAGTCCTTACAGATACCGGGTCACCGCAGGTGGACCGCAACGTGACGCTGCTTTCAGCTCTTGAATCCAGTGAGGCCACACGGTGGCGCAATTTTGCCACCAAATCATTTCAAACCCGGACAAGGGCCAGGGAGGAGCTGCGGGCCTGTGGGAGGAGGGGCAGGTGTGCGGGCTCCGGTCCTCCCTGGAGTCTACCCGCCCCTGGGAGCCCAGGGTGCATGCCGTCTCCTCCTGCAGCCCGGGGGACGGTCCCTGGGCGACCTCAGCTCGCACTGGAAGGGCCGTTGCCCCTGCAGACACGTGATGGCATCCATGTCACGGGGGAGTGTGTTTTCTTGCGAACTCAAAACACGCAGCTGAACTGACAGGAGTCTGCCCTCGCAGCTCTTACTCAACCTGCTCCCAGAGTCCCTGTAACGCAGCGGTTCTCAACCTGTGGGTCGCGACCCCGTTGAGGTCGAATGACCCTTTCACAGGGGTCGCCTAAGACCCTCGGAAAATGCAGATATTGACATCACGATGCATCACAGTAGCAACATGTCATGGTCGGGGGTCACCACCCCATGAGGGACTGTATGCAAGGGTCGCGGCCTTAGGAAGGTGGAGAACCACTGCTGTAGTGGAACGCAGCCCCGTCCTGCCAGCAGCTGTGTCTCTCCCTCCTCCCTCTCCCTCCCGCCATGAGACAGGGCCCTGCAGGCTCTAAGAGGCATCGGTTGACACCTCTCGCTCGGGTCATTTCCTCTGACAGCGGGCAGAGCGCAGGCACCAGGCACCCGCCCGTGCGGGCCTCCCCTAAGAGGACGCTGGCCTGTGATACCGGTAAGAACCCCGCCAGCTGGGCGTGCCGCCGCCGCGGACTTCTCACCTCGAGTTGTGGGCATCCGACCGAGTCCCGGTCCCTGTGCAAGGCGGGTGGGAGCCCGGATGGCAGACAGGAACTCCTGGGGGAAGGGGCTTCGGACAGAACCCGCAGAGCTCGCACGGACACAGGCCGCCTGCGCTCCCTCCCGGTGCAATCCGCCCGCCTCCTTCACACTCAGCCCGAAGACCTCTGCCGCCCGGCGCAGAAGGACTGGCATGGGAGCCCAAAGGCACACACATAGCCCTGCCTGCAGGGGCTCAGCGGTTGGATTGCCATCCTGTACACCCCCAGGAGGCGGGTTAGATTCCTGGTCCAGGCACATACCAGGGTTGTGGATTCAATCCCTGAGCAGAGCAGACAGGAGACAACCGACCGATGTTTCTCTCTCACCTCGACGGTCCTCGCTTTCTCTCTCCCTCTCGCTCTAAAATCAGTAAGAGGTGTCTTCGGATGAGGATTTAAAACAACAAAGTAGCCGAGGCCGGTTTGGCTCAGTGGATAGAGCGTCAGCCTGGCGGCTGAAAGGTCCCGGGTTCGATTCTGGTCAAGGGCATGTACATTGGTTTCGGGCACATCCTCAGTAGGGGGCATGCAAGAGGCAGGTGATCGATGTCTCTCTCTCATTGATGTTTCTAACTCTCTATCCCCTTTCTCTTCCTCTCTGTAAAAAATCAGTAACATGTATTTTTTAAAAAGTGACAACTTTAAAAAATAAATAAAACAACACAGTAAGTCTGTAGCAGTTCCTGAGTCTGTTCTCAGGCTCAAGAGAAAAAAAAGCCAGAAAAATTCACAATAGTTACAACAGCAACCGGTGTCCTGCCCTCCACGGCCACCAGCCTGCCATGCTCGGTCCCAGCTCCCGCCTCTGCTTTGGATGACGGTCCTGTTCGCTTCTCTTCTGGGCCTCGAAGAGGAAGTTCTGAGTCTGAGCCGCCCGCGGGCACCTGGGTGACAGGACCTCCCGCTCCTTTCTCCTGCGGCCTGCCCCCGCGCGTGCACACGGGAGCCTGAGAAAGCTGAGTGGAGAGGTGGGAAGAGGGGGCACTGAGCGCGGCCTGGGAGCGAGCGGCAGAGCGGGTTCCTGCGGTTCGTGCCGTGGGGGGGAGGCGGGAAGAGGGCCAGGACGGAGGAAGCCCTGCACCAACCGTGGCCGAAGGGCATTGCGACACAAGAGGCCCTTGACCAGCTTCCTGCCATGGCCGCACCCCGCGGGCAGCGGGCTGCTCGGTGCCAGGTCCCCCGCGGGCTGGGCCGGCCCTTGCAGAGCAGGAAGTGCTTCTCAATCATCACCTGGTCCCTGAGCCCATCCCAGCGCGGGACCCAGCAGGGCACCTCCGTTCCGGAAGCCAGAGGGCACCACCGGCGTCCACTCGCCCTGGCCGTGAGCCTGGCACTGGCTCTGCCCGCTCTCTCTCTACCTGCGTGAATGGAGCATTCGCATTGGGTCTCCCATGTTAGAAGGCGCTCTGGGTCGGGGACAGTGCTGAACCTGTCCCAGCTGTGCAAGCCGTCCAGGCTGGCATGAACCCCCCTTGCTTTCACACTTCAGTTCCCAGGGGTCTCCTCCAGCACGGACCCCGGTGCTGGGGGATGGATGGCGCCCCGTTCTCCCTAACCCCCGGAAAACGCACCTGCTCTTCGCACGGGTGAGATACCGGTGGGCGCCAGGACACTCCCCGTCTCTGGGAGACGGACTGGGCAAACCCCGGAAGACAGAGCGGAGGAGCCACCCAGGACCTCCCGCCGCCCGCCCGGCCAGGGAGCAGAGGTTGGCCGTTGGTCAAGTGGCCATCGCTTCCCTGCGACCGCCCAGCTGTCCTCAGCGCCCCCTGTGCCAGCAACAGACAGTGGACACGGCCGCTTTAGAGCCACCAAGACACTTCCCGTCGGAGAGAGAAAAGGTGATGGTCCTGCGCACAGAGCCCTGGGCAGGCCAAGCGGATGGGGGTGAAGGAGGGGCGGCCGGCCCCTCCCCACTCCGTGCCGTCTCCACCAAGTCCCCTGGCTGCGCTCCCCCACTCCAGGACATCCCTCCTCCACCGGTGCCCCCTCCCGTGTGGCCAGGGACTGTGGCCCCACAGGGACAGTGCCCACCGCTCCCGCTCAGGGAACCTCGGGGGACAGGCGGCCAGCGCCCCTCCAGGGCCGCGGAAGCGGGCACTTCCGGGACAGCACTGGGTGCCTCTCCTCACGGGGCCGAGAGGAAGAACCATCTGACGCTCGGAGGACGGCCCCTCCGGAGGCGCCTTCCCGCGTCCTCCCGGCCCTCAGCACCGGGGGAGGGGGCTCCACCTTACACCGAACTCGGTGCTGCAGGGACAGTCCCGCAGGGTCTTAAACACACGGCCAGGCCTCTGTCATCCCCGCGGACACACATCTAAGCCATTTATTGCCGTTCAGTTACAGCCTTCCGGAGCGCACACTGCCCGGACATGGGCGCGTTCAGACCCGGGGTGAGGGCTGAGGGTGGGCCGGCTGCGGGCTGCCTCGTGGTCACCACAGAACAAGTGGGAGAGCTCCGGGCGGTTCTCTTCCGCCGCCTGTTCGGTGAATTCTAACGGCAACGAGCAGCGCCGAGCAAGCATGGTGGTGGTGGTGGTGGTGGGGGTCGGGGACGCGGCTGCCTGCTGAGCACTCGGGAGGGCGGAGAGGGCGGCCGGTGCCTGCCAGGCAGCGGGGTCGGGGCTCGGGCTCTCGCCGTCGCGGTGAGACGGTGGGTTAGTAAAAACGGCATCAGCGCGTCTTCCTCCACAGGCCGTCCCGTGCCGGGGCCGGGGGCTCAGCAGCGGGCGGAGCCTCCCCGCCAGCGCCAGCCCTCCCCGCCCGCGCTCACGCCGAGGCCTTCTCACTCATCCTGCAGGGAGACACAAGCAGAGGGGGAGGGTCACGGCGGGCCTCCAGGCGGGGGGTTTTAAGAAGACCTCACATGCCGAAACCGGTGTGGCTCAGTGGATAGAGCGTGGCCTGAAGACTGAAAGGTCCCAGGTTCCATTCCGGTCGGGGGCATGGACCTTGGTTGCAGGCACATCCCCAGTAGGGGGTGTGCAGGAGGCAGCTGATCGATGTTTCTCTCTCATCGATGCTTCTAACTTTCTATCCCTCTCCCTTCCTCTCTGTAAAAAAATCAATAAAATATATTTAAAAAAAAGAAAAAAGACGACCTCACGTGACATCCTTTCCACTCCCAGCGTCACGGAGACACACCCTGCTCCACGTGCCATCGGCACATCTGCCCCGCGTGGCGTTACCTGCCCGGCACCTACCTGCCCGGCACCGTTCCGCCTTCCCCGGCACCACTTTGCCCAGAAACGGGCTTCACGCCCACCTGTGCCCGCTCCCGGCCCGAATGCCCCGGCAGGACCGGCCTGCCCTCCCCGCCCTCGTCGCCGGGGTGAGGGACGCGCTTACTTGTATTTGATGAGCCGGCCGCCCTGGATGAGCTGGGCCACCTCGTTGGTGGCGTGGCACACGAACAGGAGCCAGTTGCGGGGCTGCACCTTGTAGGCGAATCTCATGAACGTCAGGGAGTAACAGCAGAGGGCTGCGGGCACCAAGCAGAGGGGCGGTGACTCACGGTCCGTCCGGGGCCTGGCGGGGGCGGGACCCCGACCCCCAGCTCAGGCGCCTGAGCCAGGAGCAGCTCTGCCCCTAAGACGTGGGACAGGAGACAAACTGGCGGAAAGGAGCCAGGAGCGGGGAGCTTCTCGGGTATCGCACTCTCCTGCTGGGTCCTGTTACTGATCACTGAACACCTTCAGGATGGGGTGTCGGGGGAGGGAGGGGCACCTGGGTTCCAGCCAGGGCCCTGTCCCCTCGAGTTGTGCACAGTCCCTCACCTGCAGGAACTGCTGTGTCATCCTCTCAACAGCTTTATGGTCAACTATCAGGGATTTTAGTCCGAGTTTTCCAACTACGGCCCCAGAGACACCCCTTCAGCGGGTGCGTCAGCCGCCGGCGAGCGGGGGGCTCTGGCTCTTCCAGGACAGCATCAGAGCCACCTGTTTGTCCGCCCGTGAGGGCGTCATGCCACTGTGTAAGCGACCGGCCGGGTGCAGCTGTTTGTGCCGATGACGCGGGGAAAGGCTGCGGGCGTCCGGAGCACGCACTCACCAAACGTCATCCGCCCGCTGATGATCTCCGGGGACTTCTTCATGTCATTGATGGCGGCGATGGGGAGACCCCAGTTGGCTACGGGGCCCCAGAAGTGCTGTGGGAGGGGGGAGAAGGGACAGAGGAGAGAGGGGAAGTTAGGGCGGAGCTGTGCACAGCGGGCTTCCCTCTCATCAGTGGGGGGGGCCTGGGTGACAGATTCCCAGCTTAGTCCTCGGCTCACGGTCCCCGCGGCAGTGTGCCGTGAGTCAGCGGTTCTCACAAGGTGAGTGCCGAGCCAGGAAGGACGTGGCAGCTGACCAGGCCCAACCAACTTTCGGGAAGTCACCTAAGTAACCTCTGACGGTCCCATTGAGAGTTTCAAAATGAGACCAACTTCTCACACTGTCAGTCCTGCCATAGCTGAACACGTGGGACACCTTTCTCCATAACTTAAAGTTTCAATCAAAGGTCTTTTTCAAATTTTCACTGACCTCTCTTAATATGCAGACCCTAACCTGGGTACTTTTTCTGTATTTAATATGGAAAAACGCTTTTGGCTCATGTGAGCTATTTTTTAAGGTGTGAGAAATTAGAATCTACACGCAAGAGTCCCAGATACTCAGACTGGAAAAGAGCCCTGGCTAGTGTGGCTCAATGGATAGCGCGTCACCTGCCGACTGAAGGGCTCAATGCCCAGTAAGAGAGCCCGTGGGAGGCAGCCGATCGATAATTCTCTGACATCACTGATGTCTCAATCTCTCCCTCTCTCTTCCTCTCTGAAATCAATAAAATAATATATATTTTTAAAAGACTGGAAAATACTTGTAAAATAATAGCAACAACTTCTATTTTCATTTTACAGCCACGGGGCCGTGCCAGGACACCGACGTGAAGCTGCTCATGCTTAACTGCAGGGACAGCCACCTCAGGCGTGGAGTGATGAGCCGGGGCTGGCTGCCCGTCAGCGGCCTGTGAGCGACGGCCGATAGGTAAACGCAGCCCTTACAGAGGACGTACAGGAACAAACAACTCCCACACTGGCTGGCTAAGGTACCTACCTCCGCAAGTTTAATACGTGCTTTCTAACTAGTGCAAGGCTCTCGTGCTGGCGTCCCTTTTTAAAGTACGTTAGGTCTATGCGCTAGCAGATAGTCACCATAAATGTCTAGAAAAAGAAGGAATTTCATGATAAACATCGGAAAGGAAAAATTAGCATATGTTGGGTTCAATGGGAAAATACTTCTATTTCATGATAAACCCGTAACTGGGGTTCAAGAACAGCCACACCAACGAGGAGCGCCGTGATCTGGCTGCTGGTGTGGCGTCTCTGTTCCGTCAGCCAGGCCGTGCCCCTGGGTCCTGCAGAGGCTGAACTGGGAGGGACCAGACCACCGCAGGGACGCCGGGCACACTCAGCCCGCTCCCTGGGCCTGGTGCTAGGCACGCTATCTATCGCCAGCAAAGGGGTCCGCCGTCCCTAACTTGGCTGGTGCCGGATCTGTAACAGCCTGAGTGACGGAGGAAGGATCTTCTTACCGTGCTGTTGTGTGAGAGTCACCGGTCCAGACGGGAAGCATGGAAAGAAAGAGAAGGAAAAGTCAGGCGTTTCAGAGGCGGGGCCTCTCGGCCCGGGGCCTCGGTCTGCGCCGTCTCGGCGCCGGGGCTGCAGTGTGGGCAGCACGGTGACATTTCTAATAACAACCTGGGCCTCATGAAACGAAACCTTCATTTTATAAAAAAAAAATAAGTGTCATCCTTCGAGCAGCGGTTCTCCACCTGTGGGTCTTGAACAGCTCGCAGGGTCTCCTAAGACCATCCGAAAACACAGATATTTACATGAAGATTCATAACAGGAGCAAATGACAGTGATGAAGTAGCGACAAAAATAATTTTATGGTTGGGGGTCACCACCACATAAAGAACTGTATTAAAGGGTCGCGGCCTGAGGAAGGTTGAGAACCACTGCCTTCGAGGGTGCCAATAGAAATACAATGCAAATCACCAGTAGGAGCCACATACGTCACTTAAACATTCCTAAAAGGAAAAGCGGAAGTTAATTTTATTACGTTTACTTATTCCCCCATTCCAAAGTACTTCAATGTGAACAACCCGTGGCAACGTATGCAGGCGGCATCTTACGTTCTATTTTGTGCCGTGTCTTTGAGGCGCGGTGTGTGCTGGCATGGGGACCGGGCACGTTTCAGGTGGCTGGCGGCTCTCACACCACACAGCACGGCTTAAAGGGACCACTCCTCGGACAATGACAAGTTGGAGAAGCACGATGCTGCAGAATTCTATTAACAAACGTCCCACTTTCATTCACTAGCAGGGTATCACCGGAAGGAAGCCCCTAAGAAGAGGCGAGCGATGTTCTTTTCTGTTTACTACCGAGAATCAGGCCCTCCATTCACAGGGCACTCAAAAAAAAAAAATACTTACTGAGTAAATGAAGAGTGAAAACTTCAAATGTTAACCCAACTGTTTTCCTGAACGCTGAGCTTCATCCCAGTTAAAATATATAGAAATGTTTATAGTGAATTCCTTTTATTTCTGAAATGGCAATTCTTCTTGCCAGGATGTAGCTTAATTTGTTCTGTGAAGGCAAAATCTTAGTTCAGTGGTCGGCAAACTCCTTAGTCCACGGAGCCAAATACCAACAGTACAATTGAAATTTCTTTTGAGAGCCCAATTTTTTAAACTTAAACTTCTTCTAACGCCACTTCTTCAAAACAGACTCGCCCAGGCTGTGGTTTTTTTTGTGGAAGAGCCATACTCCAGGGGCCAAAGAGCCGCAGTTTGCCGACCAGGGTCTTAGTTTATCTACTGAAGGAGTTGTTGGAATACTATGATAAAATCTTTCATAGACTCGAGCCCAAACAACACTTGTAGGGGTTTTGACCCAGAGACGGGGGAGGTGCTCGCTTACAGCATAAATGGCTTGCTGACAGGGCTAAGTAGGTTCTGCTGTGAAATATAAGAAGCAAAAGGCCTCATGAATTTTGCCTCGGACAGTGTCACAGCACGTCCACTCCGAGCAGCGATGACCTCCGGGTGGGGCTGGCGGGAGACAGCCACTGGCCACTCTCCGTAACCGTCTTGGCTCCGGGTCTGAACTCGGGCCTTGTACTGAACTACATATGAGCGAGAGCACATTTCCTTTCCCCACAAGAATACCTTAAGAGATGCAGCTCTTAACATCTCAAATGCCATCTCCTGGAGTTGTACAAAAGCTCACATTCTGCCCTAGTTTACAACAGGTGGCTCCGGTGCAAATATAAAGGTGCCGGAGGCTAAAGCCAATGGCCGTTGGCACATTAATGTAAAAAGGAAACATCGGAAGGCCGATGGACTTCGATATTCAGCGGGACAGACAATCAGCCTAGGACTGCCCTGCTGTGGGCTCAGTGGCCTGAATATCCCTGCCTTGTTTACCAAAACTTTACCTTTGATCTGCCCGTGTGCCCTGCTAAAGGGCAAATGTGTATTCGAGTAAATAAAAGGCGGACCAGGCCAGGAGTCTGTG
>JAAGEH010000152.1:1128248-1141210 GCA_011751065.1 Lasiurus cinereus
CACACACACACACACACACACACACACACACACACACACACACACACACGCCAGGCTTCTCTGAGGACACAGTGAGGTCTTGGAGGAGGAAGAGTTCAGTGACCGACCTCCACGTCCACGGGCCTCCTCCCGAGCACGGCGGAGCCCCGGGCCGAGCGCACAGGCCACACGGGCGCCGGGTTCGGGTGGTGGTGGCCCAGCGTCGGCCTGCAGGTCCCGCTCAGAACTCCCGCGCCCACTCAGCCGGGGCCGGCACGCCCGCGGCCGGCAGGGACGGGTGCTGTGGTGCGGCCGCTGCGGGCAGCAGGGAGGTGCCCGGCACCAGACCCGCTCCGGGGCCCCGTGCCCGCCTGGCCGGACCAGGCCCCGTGGGGACCACCCTGGGCTGGTGGCAAGGACCGGGGGCTTTGTCTGCGGGACGGAGCATGGCGGTTTTAGGGCGCACTCGCCACCAGAACGTGCCCCCCCTCTGCCCGCAGCCCCTCGCCGCCCAGGGGCACGTTCTCCAGCCCGTCTGTGCCCGCCGCTGCGCCCGCCCATGGCCCACGGCCTCTGCCCTCCTCTGCCAGGCATGTCACCGGTGCCGCTCAGGTGGCGAAGACCCTCCGCAGACCTGCGGGTGGTGGTTCTGTATGAAGGAAGGAGGGGCGGTGGGTGGGCAGGTGGTGGGGTGCGGGCACAGCTCCCCGCAGCCATGCCAGGCCACCTGCTTTGCCAGCACGACCTCCACCAGCTCCTGCCGGGGCCCCATCCCATCACACATGGGGCTCTGCATGGAGTGCACACACATGTTCACACACACACACACACACACACACACACACACAGGGCTGGGGGAATGGAGCGGTGCCAATCGGCCGCCCTCGTGGAGTGCACACACACGTACACACACAGGGCTGGGGGAATGGAGCGGTGCCCATGGGCCGCCCCCATGGAATACACACGCACCTGCATGTACACACATGTTCACACACACAGGGCTGGGGGAATGGAACGGCGCCCATCGGCCGCCCCCGTGGAGGGCCTCCGTGTGGCACGTGGCCGAGCCCGGCCGGCGGGGAGGAAGGAGCGAGGGGCAGGCGGCCGGGCGACACGGAGAGGCGAGGCCGGGACTCGGCGCGCTCCACAAAACCGTGTTTATTAGAAAACCCGCCAGAAAGTCTGGAAGCGTAATAAATAAATACCTGTGCAGGGCCGCCCCGCACACACAGCCCGGAAGCGAGCAGAGGCCTGTAAACAGAGCCGCGGTGGCGGGGAGCGAGTAGCGGGCGGGCGGGGGGAGCGGGTGGCACCCCACCAGCTGGGCGAGGCCCCACGGGAGTCGCTGGCTCTTCCTCTCCTGCTCCGGGGGCCGACGCCGTGCAGTCGGGGCCGTGGGGGGCCCAGCCTGGCCCGGGGGACCCCCCGCCTCCTGAGCCCCCTGCCAGCACCGGCCGCACACGAACCCGAGGCTGGCCAGATCCCCACAGTCCGGCCTGGGCCTGGGCATGCACACCCTGGGGGGCGGCCAGGCTTCTCTTCCATGGGGTCCTCCCTGGTGGGGTGGCCCCTTGAGGGGGTGGTGAGGGGTCCACGAGGGGGTGGGCTGGAGGCCAAGGCCAGAGTCCAGGTGCCTGACCCGGGGGGTGCGGTCCCAGGTGTGAGCAGGGCTGCGCGAATCCTGGGGAGCCTGCCCCCGGGGCGCCAGGTTCGGGGAGCCCCGTGCCAGCGCGTGAACCCCCAGTCCCCGTCAGTCCCACTGCGCCCTGAAGACGCTGGGAGCCAGGTTTCCACGCAGCATCCTCTCTTCTCCAGGGATCCTTGCTGGCAGCAGGGGGGGGATGTGGAGGACGGGAAGGGGTCCTCACTGGTCACACCGCTCCGGGTTCTCAGCTCTGGGACCCCGCAGGCTCAGGGACCCCTCCCCCCGCAGACACCCAGCCTCGGGCGCAGTGACTGGGCCAGTTCCTAGGAGTGTGACCGGCAGGCCCGCTGTTCCTGTCTCCCATCACACGTGAAGCAGCTCCGAGAGAAGAAGCAGGCGATGGCGGGGGTGGGGGGTGGGGGGGGATAGGGACGGGTCGTGGAGGGGGAGACACAGAGACTCGGGAGCACTTTCCACCGAGGAACGAGGACAGACGGGGGAACCAGGGCACGGACGTCCCACCGGGGGACCCCCCTACCCCCCCACCTCCTGGGCCTGAAGACCACCGCCCCCAAGGAAGGGACTTCCAGGCAAGTGGCCCCGTGCACACGCCTGTGTGTGTATGCATGCGTGCTTGTGTGTGTGCATACGTGAATGTGTATGTGCACATACACACGTGTCCGTGCACGCACACATGTGCATGTGTGCACGTATGTGCCTGTGTGTGCACTGCGCAGTGTGTATATGTGTGCCAGTGTGTGTGCATGTGTGCCTGTGCATGCACACATGTGTATGTGTGCATGTGTGCGCCTGTGTGTGCACGTGTGTGTGTGTGTGTGTGTGTGTGTGGCACTGGAGTGGAGATTGAAGGAGAAAAGAAACAATTAAATATCGTCTGTTTAGGGAAACCCTGGCTGTGACCGACAGTCGCTCCCGTAGTCTGGCCTGAGCACAGAGGGATGGACAGTCGGAGGGATGGACAGTCGGAGAAACGGAGTGATGGACGGACAGACAGTGACAGTCCTCCTCCGCCCGGTGGGGGTGGGTCCGGCGGGGCACGAGCTGGAGGCCAGAGGCCACGGGCGCTGCCCCTCCAGCCCCGGCGAGCGGCGGGGTTTCATTAGCGAAGGGCACGGCCTGAGCGCCCCCGAGGACACAGGGATGCACTGACCGCCCAGGCCAGGCCCGCAGCAGGACGGACACGCAGCTCAGCTCCTGCCAGGGCATCCCGGCCGTGCCCGCCCCCGCGGGCGCCGGAGGCCGAGCTCAGGGTCCCGGGGCCGCAGTTCCTCCGGGGCGGGGGAGGCGGCAAGCCGAGCCAGCCAGGCCCTCAGCGGGGCCGCCCAGCCCGGGGCGCTGCCATCAGAGTCGGGCGGCTGTGGGCCTGCCTCCCGCTCAGAGCGGCTGCGGGACCCCGCCCGGCCTCAGTCACAGCCTCGGGCAGCGAGGCGAGGGCACTCTGCGTCGTCATCGCCGGGGGCGGCTCTGCTCCTGGGCCCGGGCCCTCGTCACCTTCAGTCGCCGGCACCCGGGCCCTCAAAGCCGGGCCCCCGGGAGGCGCCACCCTGGCCTCCTTTCAACAAACTGGGGGTCCCCCGTGGCAGATCCGCCCGCTGAGCAGGCGCCGCGAGGGGAAGGCCGTCTCAGGAGTCCCTGCGGCGGCGGGGAGGAGGCGCAGGCGCAGAGCGAGGCGGGGCAGGGCGCCCTCGCACCCTCGGGCTGAAGGTCCCGCCGCTACAGCCGCGTGGACGTGAGTCTCTTCATGCCGCGGCGCTGGGCCAGGCTGGAGGACAGCACGGGCTCCAGCCGCGGGGCCTGGGGCGTCCGGTGCAGGGCCAGGTAGGTGGCCGCCATGGCTCCCTGCAAGGCAAGGCGGGGAGGCAGTGACCGGGGGGGTTGGGGGGGATCCCCGCTTCTGCCAGGCCCGGTCTCCCCACCCCCGAGTGCGGGGCCACAGGGCGCGGGGAGCTGCAGGGACCGGGGTCCCGTCTGTGTTCACCTGCACTCCCGACGGCCTCGGCTGCGCCATCGCTTGGGGTGAGTGTTTGCGACTCGCCCGGGGGCCCAGGCCGAGCTCTGCCCCCTCCTCCCCCTCTCCCCCCACTTGGGCAGGCGCCGGCTTGCAATGTCCTCACTGCCCCCGGCACTGCCCAGGGCCTGGCCACCTCGTCTTGGCCGCGTGCCATTTTACAAAAATTGATTTCAGAGAGAGGAGGGGAGAGGGGGAGAGAGGAGGGGAGAGGGGGAGGGAGAAACATCAACCACAGAGTCACCCACGGGCTGCCCTCTGCACGCTCCGCACGGGGATGTGCCGGGGAGTCTGTTAGAATATTGCGGGGGGCGGAGGGGGGGAGCGAGGGGGTGCTGGTGTGTGCAGGGCCAGCCGCCGGGGGCTGGTGCTTTGTGAATAACGTTTTGGGGAAATGCAGCCACGCCGCCCGCGGACCTGCCGCCTCGGGGGTTCTGTGAGCGCGGGGTCCTCGAGACAGAGGCATCGGCTCCATACGCCGCAAATATTTACTGTCCGGCTGTCGGAGAGCGCAGACATCCATCTAGAATGGGGACTCTGGGACCAGGAGCCGGCAAAGCCCCAATTCTCTCTCTCTCTCTCTCTCTCTCTCTCTCTCTCTCTTCTCCCTCCTCCTGTCTCCCTCCCTCTCTCTCTCCCTTCTCTCTTTCTCTCTCTCTCTCTCTCTCCCTCCCTCCCTCTCTCTCTCCCTCCCCCCGCCTCTCTCGAACGCACCGAAGCTGTGAGCACAGGGCAGGGCTGTAACTGTTCCGCTTCCTGCCTGTGTTGCGTGTCTGTGTGAACTCTGACCCTTTAGGTGACCAGGAGGCATCACCTCCCCCCACCCACCGGCCGGCTGACGCCCGAGTACCTTCACCAGGTGGACGTCCTGCCGGCTGAGCTGGCTCTGGGGCAGGTGCTCGCGGTTCACCACCCACGGGTGTTTGAGGACCTGGAGCGCAGTCAGGCGCTGCTGCGGGTCCACGTGGAGCATCCGGGACACCACGTCCTGGGGGGGGCGGGACGGAGGGGGAGGGAGAGACTGTGTGGGCACCGAGCCCCGGGACCCTCCACCGCCTGGGACCCTCCCCCCTCAAGGGCAGACCGGGCTGTGGTTGTCTCCGGCTGCCTTTATATATATATATATATTTTTTTTTTAAATTGATTTTTCACCAAGAGAAAGGGAGAAGGATAGTTAGAAACATCAATGAGAAACATCGATCAGCCGCCTCCTGCACACCCCCCACTGGGGATGTGCCCACCACCAAGGTCCATGCCCCTGACCGGAACCGAACCTGGGACCCTTCAGTCCGCAGGCTGACACTCTCTCCACGGAGCCACACCACTTAGGGCTCCGGCTGCCTTTTTTAAAATGGGCTTCCCGGCCCTCACAGTGACATAAGCCCATTTAAAAAACACCAGCCTCTCTCTCCTCCCTCTGCACACACACCTCTTACTGGCCCCGACGCACCAAGACGGCAGGACACGCGAAAAGTGCTGTAAAATCTCTCTCCCAAAGTTTTCCTAGCCGATGGTTAGAAAGCCATCCTGCCGGTGAACCGTCCGCGTGGACGGGGTGCCGGGCAGACGGCGGCCGCTCTGAGCGTCCGTCCGTCCGTCTGTCTGCCGGGAAGCAGGGGCGTGCGCTCACCTTGGCCGCCTCGGAGACGCAGTCCCAGTTCCCGCCGGAGAGCGCGTACTGCCCGCTGCCGATGCGCGCCAGGATCTCCTCGGGGCTGTCGTCCGGCCCGTTAGCGAACGGGGTGAATCTGCGTAACGAGAGGCTCACGGTGACGGGGACGCGGGGCCTCAGAGTTCACAGGCCTCTTTGTTGTTAAAAACGGCCTTTTCTGCCAAAGCTGGTGTGGCTCAGTGGATAGAGCGCCGGCCTGCGGACTGAAAGGTCCCAGGCTCGATTCCGGTCAAGGGCATGTATCCTGGTGGCGGGCACATCCCCAGTGGGGGGCTTGCAGGAGGCGGCTGATGGATATCTCTCTCTTATCGATGTTTCTAGCTCTCTGTCCCTCTCCCTTCCTCTCTGTAAAAAATCAATAAAATATATATATATATTTTTAAAAAATGGCCTTTTCTTAGCCCGGCCGGTGTGACTCAGTGGTTGAATGTCGACCTAGGAACCAGGAGGTCACGGGTTGATTCCGGGTCAGGGCACAGGCTCGGGATCCGAGCTCGATCCACCTCTGAGCAGGAGGTGGCCGATGCATGATTCTCTCTCATCAGTGACGTTTCTGTCGCTCTCTCCCTCTCCCTTCCTCTCTGAGGTCAATAAAACCTCATATATACAGTGGTACCTCGAGCATACGAGTGCCCTAACCTACGAGATTTTTGAGATACGAGCCGTCGAGCGAGCGATTTTGGCTTTGAAATACGAGCAACATTTGAGATAGGAGTCATCACGCGGATCGGCCGGCTGCACACGACCCACCAGTTTACCGCGACTCGAGCGTCTCATAGTTTCCCACGCCTCAAGGTGACGGAACGAAGTAAACTCGTATCTCGAGGGACCGCTGTACTTTTAAAAGCAGCCGTTTCTCCCCCTTTATGCTCCGAATCCAGCATTCCTGGGGAAGCACCAGCTGCTCCTGAGTGCTCCGTCCACGCCCTCACTCGGTCACGGCCTCCGGGTGCTGCCTGGCCAGGGCCTGTTGGGCGCCTCCCGGCTCCAGAGGACGATTTTTATTTATTTACTTTTATTTTTGTTCATCCTCCCCCGAGGACATTTTCCCATTGATTTTCAGAGAGAGGGGTAGGGACGGGGAGAGAGAGAAGCATCGACGTGAGAGAGGCACGTGGGTTGGTTGCCTCTGCAAGCGCCAGACCCACCGGGGCCAGGGAGGGAACCTGCAGCCCGGTGCCTGCCCGTGACCGGGATCGAACCCGCGACCCTCGGCCCGCAGGCGGCCATCGGGAACAGATGTGAAGGAGCGGAGGCGTGGACGCTGTCAGGGGGTGGCCCCCGGGGAGGTGAGGATGTGGGCGGAGCCGGGGCCTGCATGTCCAGGGGTGAGCAGGACCTGCACCCCGGGTCCCTGATCTGGGGGGACCTTTTATTTTATTTTTTAAATAGATTTTATTGATTTTTCACAGAGAGGAAGGGAGAGGGATAGAGAGCTAGAAACATCGATGAGAGAGAGACATCGATCAGCCGCCTCCTGCACACCCCACACTGGAGATGTGCCCGCAAGCAAGGTACATGCTTCCAACCAGAATCGAACCCGGGACCTCTCAGTCCGCAGGCCGACGCTCTATCCACTGAGCCACACCGGTCTCGGCAACATTTTCTTTTTTAAATATTTATTGATTTTTCACAGAGAGGAAGGGAGAGGGATAGAGAGTTAGAAACATCGATGAGAGAGAGACATGGATCAGCCGCCTCCTGCACGCCCCCCACTGGGGATGTGCCCGCCACCACGGTCCATGCCCTTGACCGGAATCAAACCCGGGACCTTTCAGTCCGCAGACCGACGCTCTGTCCATTGAGCCACATGGGTCTCGGCCTGGGGGGACCTTTCAGAGGGAGCCTGGCCCAGGGCCCCACCTGCCTCTGGCTTTTCCAGAAGGGGCTGAGGGAGCCGAGGTTCGCCCACACCCCCGCCCGCCCGGGGACTGGGTCAGCCGGTGGCCGCGCCCCCCAGGGGCGGGAAGGCCGGGCTCTGGCACTATCGGGTCCGCTCACCCCGCCAGCATGGTGTACAGCAGGATGCCCAGGCTCCAGATGTCGCACGCCGCGTCATAGCCTTGCCGCTTCAGCACCTGGCGGACAGACGGACAGACGGACGGACGGCCACCGTGAGCACGTCCGCAGGTTCGGCGTGTGGCCCCGGGGGGCCTGGGCCCGCAGCGTGGGGGACGGGGTGTCGTGCATGAAGGCAGAGCCGGTCCACGGCGCCCACCCGCTCCCCGAAGGCCGGACCCCGGGAGCCACAGCCGCCAGACACCGGCCTGCAGACCGAGGAGGGCGCCATGCGTGGTTAAGGCAGAAGACGTGCTGAAATGGAGGCCAGGAGGGACGCAAACCGCCACCCTGGCTGCCCAAGAGCCGCACGCACTGGGTGCGTTCTCCCTGGGTGGCGGCCCTCCTCCTCCTCCAGAACTCTGACCCTCACCCTCCGTCCCTCACCCTCCGTCCCAGGCCCCGCCGCCCGCCCTCTGTGCCTCCCCTCTGGGTGCCAGACAGGATCACCCTCTGGACCTTCCCTCTGGGTGCCAGACAGGTCACCCTCTGGACCTTCCCTCTGGGTGCCAGACAGGTCACCCTCTGGACCTCCCCTCTGGGTGCCAGACAGGTCACCCTCTGGCGTCGGGCTCATCTCTTCCCATCATGTCCTCGAGGAGCGTCTGTGTCGCCTGGGGCGGGGCTGCCCTCCCTGAGGCCGGGCCACGCCCGCTGGGGGGACGCTGCTCCCTCAGCCACTCATGACCCCCGGGGCGGTTCCCACCCCGGCCACTGCGTCCGGTGGGCAGAGGTCACGTAAACAGACAGCCTAAGCCGTGTCCGGGCAGGTGGCGGCCCTTCCTTTGGTGTGAGGGCGAGGCCGCCACGACCCCCCCGCCCCGGCCCCCCAGTCTCGGCGCTCACCTCGGGGGCCACGAAGTTGGCCGTGTAGCAGGGCGTCATCAGCAGCCCATTCTCGGCGCGCAGCTGCTTGGCGAACCCAAAGTCGCAGATGCGGATGGACTCGGGGTTCCCGGACTCGTCCACGTACAGGATGTTGCTCGGCTTCAGGTCCCGGTGCACCACCTGCCGGGGCAGGAGGGGCCGCCTGAGGGGGGGGCCCTGGACGGAGGGGGGAGAGTAGGGGGTGGGGGCAGGAGAGCAGAGGGGCCAGGAATCGGGGTGTACTCTGAAGCCCTTCACTCACAGCCCGCAGCAGGGCAAGGCAGCTGGATGCGGGACTTAGAGCCACGCCCCCCCCAGACTCACACCCGGGGAGACCGCACAGGCCCCTCGGACGGTAGATGAGATGTGAGTGGATAAGAACGGGGCAGTTGCCGAAGCCGGTGTGGCTCAGTGGATAGAGCGTCGGTCTGCGGCCTGAAAGGTCCCGGATTCGATTCCAGTCGGGGGCATGTACCTTGGTGGTAGGCACATCCCCAGTGGGGGGCGTGCAGGAGGCGGCTGATCGATGTTTCTCTCTCATTGATGTTTCTAACTCTCTATCCCTCTTCCCTCCTCTTTGTAAAAAATCAATAATAATAATAATAATAATAATAAAAAATATATATATAAAAGAACTGGGCAGCTGTGCTGGCCACGGCGGCTCAGGGGCCGGAGACAGGAGGGTGGCGGCTGCCCTGGCTGGGGCTCAGCTGGTGGAGGAGCACCATCCTGGCAGCACAAGGCGGCCGGTTTGGTCCCATTGGGGCACGTACAGGAGGCAACGGATCGACCTTTTCCTCTCACATTGACGCTCTCTCTTTCCTCTCCTGCCCTCTCTCTCTAAGAATCAATAATAAAATCTATGAATGAGGATTTTAAAAAGGGGGATGTGGTGAGTTCAGGTCACCTGAACATAAAGGTTTCTAAGATGAATATGTGCCCCGGCCCGCCGTCAACCTATGAGCCAGGAGGTCACAGTTCCATTCCCGGTCAGGCCACACGCCTGGGTTGTGGGCTGCGTTCCCAGTGGGGGGCGTGCAGGAGGCAGCGGATCAGTGATTCTCATCATTGATGTTTCTATCTCTCCCTCTCTCTCCCTCCCTGAGATCAATAAAGATATCCTATCTAATAAAAGAATAATATGCAAATTGACCAAACCTCCACTACAACCACAAGCCATGCCCACCAGCCAATCAGGAGCGAGTATGCAAATTAACCCAACCAAGATGGCTGCGGCCACAGAGAGAGCAGGAGGCTTGGGTTTCCCTGGCGACGGAGGAAGCCAAGCTCCTGCAGCCCTGGCCTGCCTTGTCCTCCGCTACAAAGTTTCAATTGTAGAAGATAAATAAATCCCAGATACCAGGGCCTCCGCTTGGGTCGCTGGGGGGTGTGGCCAGCCTGCAAACCACCACAGACCCCTCGCCCAGGCCACCGCACACTCCAAAGGAACACCCACCCTCATCCAAGACACCCTTCAGGGCAAATCAGCCAGCCCCCACCCATGCAACGGACCTCTATCTTATCTAATAAAAGAGTAATATGCAAATTGACCATCACTCCCAACACACAAGATGGTTGCCCCCATGTGGTCAAAGATGGCCACCACAAGATAGCCAGCAAGGGAGGGCAGTTGTGGGTGATCAGGCCAACAGGGGAGAGCAGTTAGGGGGTGACCAGGCCAGTGGAGGAGGGAAGTTGGGGGAAACTGGGCCTGCATGGAAGAGCAGTTGGGGGGCGGGGATGACCCAGGCCTGTAGGGGAGAGCAGTTAGGGGTGACCAGGCCTGCAGGGGAGAGCAGTTAGGGGCAAACAGGCTGGCAGGGGAGCAGTTAGGCATCAATCAGGATGGCAGGAGAGTGGTTAGGGGTGAACAGGCTGGCAGGCAGAAGCGATTAGGGGCAATCAGGAAGGCCGGCAGGCGAGCAGCTGGGAGCCAGCCGTCCTGGATTGTGAGAGGGGTCCCAGATTGGAGAGGGAGCAGGCTGGGCTGAGGGACACCCCCCTCCCCTGTGCACAAATTCCATGCACCGGGCCTCCAGTGTATATACAGAGAGAGGAGTATCTGTCTCGAGCCCACCGTGTCCGCAGGGTTCGGTGTCAGCGCACCAGGGGTTTCAGGCATGGAAGGACGCAGGGTGCAGGCCACGTGCCCAGCTCTGCCCCCCCACACCCCTCCCCCCGCCCCGCTCACCCCCTGCGAGTGCAGGTAGTCCATGGTCCGGGCGATGGTGCACAGCACGGCGCTGGCCTCGCGCTCCGAGAAGCAGCGCTGCTGCAGGATGCGGTCCAGCAGCTCGCCGCCGCGCATCAGCTCCGTCACCAGGTACACGAACTGGCCCTCGTCGTAGACCTGGCCGGGAGGGCGCGGGGGTCAGTGCTGCTCCCCCCACGGTCACCCCACCCCGGGCGTGCCGGATGACTCGGGGGGCTCCTGGATGTAAAAGCACGGCTTGGCCCAGCTGCCCTGGGATCCCGTGGCTGTTTCTCTGAGGACAGAACCACGCGCAGGACCTGGGCCGGGCGGGAATGGCCGCCAGGCAGGAGCTGACGCCTGCACACGAGGTGCCTGCTGGGATCAGTCCGCACCTCTGTCCGTCCCCTCACCCTGCCCCGCCCCGCCCCCCGCGGACACGGAGACACAGAACACGTGGAGGTCGCACAGAGCGCGCAGCAGGCCAGGGCGGGGGTGCAGACGCTCCGGGCACCGGGCACTGGGGATGTGGACGGCAGGTTCTGGCCCGCGGGTCCTGGCAGAGCCCCGCCCTGCGCCTCTGACAGCCCACGGGCCTCTGTGCCAGGACGGGACTCGGCACAGCCTGACCCCGCGGCCCGGACGGGCAGGGGCGCCGAGCGGCCTTCGCCCCTGGGGCAGCTTCCGGAGAAAAGCAAGAGGAACGGGAGCTCCCCGCGCTCGGCCCTCCCCCTCCGGTTGTCCACGCCCCCCCTCCCCGTCCCATCCTCACCGTGCACACCCGTCCCCCGTCCTGGGCGAGCCCCAAGGGGAATGGATGGGCACGGAGCACCCGCACGCACTCACGTCCTTGAGGGTGATGATGTTGGGGTGCTGGCCGTACCGCAGCAGGATCTCGATCTCCTCTGAGGGGTCCCTCCTGCTCTTGTCGATGATCTGGAGCGGACCGTGGTGGCGTGAGGCTCGGGGACAGACAGATCGCGCCGGAGACCGGACCTTTCCGCCTCCGATCCCCCGGGACCAGGCCGACCGGGGGTTTTCGCACCCTTTCCCCGCCGCCCGGAGGGGATGGGGCGCGGGTGCGGGCTCTTGGGGCGAGTTCTGGGCCCGGGGGGCAAGCCCTGCCCCAGCAGGAGCTTCCTGTGGCCGTGGACCAGCTTGTGGCCACCATCCAGACACGCCTGCCCACCACGGCCCAGGTGGACCCCCCCATATCCCCCGCCCCAGTCCAGGTCGGCTGGGTGGGGGTGAGGGTGGGCCGAGCATCATGTGGAGAAGGAACAGTGTCCTCTCCCGGCGATGAGGTCACACCTGGCAGGACACAGCGTAACCCACACCGACCCCCAGGAAACCAGGGAACCGACATTGTGTGTTTCCTGGTCAGACACCTAACGCAGCAGCAACGACAGATTGTGGAGTGACAGGCTGGATGGCGGACATTGTCACGGCTCCTGATGGCTGAGAGGGCCCCCACCCCCACTGCCAACGTGTGAGGCTTGGCCCAGCTGCCGTTGGAGCCTGTGGCTATTTCTCTGATTTGATTCTTGGGGACCATCCGTGTCCACGTTCCTCCTCCCCCTGTCCCTCCCCCTGCCAATCGCTATCCCTGCCCCTAACCCTGTATTCCCCCACGTGGACGTGATCACCCACAGAGCTGTGAGGGGGGTCAGTACCTCGCTACAGCCTAGTGAAGTTCAACTGGGGGCCTAACGTCAAAGCGAGGGGACCCGGGTGGTGTGGGAGCCGAGAAGGCGGAGGGCGGGGCGGGGCAGGTGGGCGCAGGCAGCTGCAGGGGGGTGGGGGTGGGGGACACGGCTACATCACCTTCACGGCGTACTCGGCGTCCGTGGCTCGGTGCACGCACCGCTTGCACACAGAGTAGGAGCCCACGCCGATGTCCTCCTTGACCTCATAGCCGTCCGAGAAGTGGACGTTGTCCCCGTGCAGCTGCTAAGGGCGGAGGCGGGGGGGGAGTAATGGAGGGGTGAGGGACACACAGCGCAGGGGCAAAGGGGTCCAGGCTGTGCGCCCTGACCCTGAGGCCGGGGGACGGAGGCGGGCCTCCTGGGGACGGCGAAGCAGGGACAGGGCCACGGCCAGCACAGGCCGGCTCTCAGAGGCCCGAGGCCCGCGGAGTCAGGGCGGAGAGCAGGGTTCAGCTGAGAGGGCAGGGTGGCTGGCAGGCGACACCAGTGGCCGCGCCCCACGCCCCGCACCCGCACGGCGCCCTCGGGTTACCTGCACGATGGGGTGCACGGCCGCGCGGTGTGGGTCCTGCTGTGGCGGCTCCTGCACCAGGTTGGCGGCCACGAAGCTGAAGCCTCTGAACAGCTGGTGGGAGCTGGCGCTGGGGGGCACGCCCGGCGAGTCTGCGGGGCGGGGGCGGTCAGCGGCGGGGGGCACGGCGTGGTGTGTGCGTGTGGTGTGTGGGGACGGCATGGTGTGTGCGTGTGGTGTGTGCTTGTGGTGAGGGTGCGTGTGGTGTGCGGGGTCAGCGTGGTGTGTGCGTGTGGTGTGCGGG
>JAAGEH010000152.1:1153045-1171030 GCA_011751065.1 Lasiurus cinereus
GGGCGAGGGGAGCGAGCAAGGGGCGTGGGGAGCGAGCAAGGGGCGTGAGGAGCGAGCAAGGGGCGAGGGGAGCGAGCAAGGGGCGAGGGGAGTGGGCAGGGGCGAGGGGAGAGGGCAGGGTGTGGGGAGCGGGCAGGGGTGAGGGGACAGGGTGAGGGGACAGGGCAGGGGCGAGGAGATGGGCACGGGGCGAGGGGAGTGGGCAGGGGCGAGGGGAGTGGGTAGGGGCGAGGGTGAGGGGACAGGGTGAGGGGACAGGGCAGGGGCGAGGGGACGGGCCCGTGACTCGTCCGGAGGCAGAGGCGGGCCTCACCTTCCCGTAGGAGCCCTGTCCCAGGACCTTCAGCAGCTCGAACTGGGAGGGGTCGGCCCTCTCGCAGCCGTCCTTCACGTGGTGGCTGATGTCGATCTCCTTGACCACGCCCTCCTCCTGCAGGACAGGCCCGTTACCACTCCCACAGGCGAGAGGGGGGACTCCAAGTCACAGCCAGGACGAGGCGGGGGGCCCTCGGCTCCTGACCCAGCACTCAGCTCCTTTGCCAGAAAGCACGGCCCCACCCTCCCCCCTTTGGGGAACAGCGACCACACACACACAGACACACACACACACATAGACACACACACACAGACACGAACACACACACAGACACACACACACACACACACACACACACACCCAGACAGGCCGTGACTTCAGAGTCGATAACCTAGCCGGCGTGGCGCAGCGGCTGAGGGTTGACCTACGAACCGGGAGGTCACGGGTCGATCCCGGTCGGGGCCCAGGCCCGGGTGGCGGGCTCCGTCCCCAGCATGGGGCGTGCGGGAGGTGGCCGGTCCCTGATTCTCTCTCATCCTTGATGCTTCTCTCTCTCTCCCCCTCTCCCTTCCTCCCTGAAATGAATAAAAAATGTGTTTTTAAAAGTTGGCCGGTGAGCAGGCTCGGAAACAGCCCTGGAGAGCGGGACCGGACGGGCCATCCGTGACAGCGAGGCGCCGGGCACGTGGCCGGGGCGGGCATTGGCCTGATCCTGGCGCGGGTGTGGGAGCCGTGAGACCGGGCAGGTGCCTCCGCCAGCCCCGCCTCTGGCCTCGGTGAAGATGGGGAGACGAGCCATCACCATGAGGCCAACCGGGGAGGGCGCTGGGCCAGGAGCTGGACAGCACCCACCTCTGGCCTCGTTCCTAAAGAGCGATGGACGGCCTCACAGCTCCCTGAGCCCCACCCACTCCACGCAGGAAGGTTGTAGCTGCTCCCCGGTGCCTCAGCTCTGCCCCAAAGTGCGTCCTGATTCCCGACGCCCAGCGGCTGGCCGGCTGGTCGGGCCTCCGGGCTGAGCTGTGACCAGGGCTCCCGGCCATGTTTCTTTAAAATCCCCCACCGAAGATATTTCCCCTTTGACTTTTAGAGAGAGTGAAAGGGAGGGGGAGAGAGAGCGAGAGAGACAGCGAGGCGAGAGATTCGGCTGCCTCCTGCACACGCCCCGATGGGGGCTGGGATGGAGCCTGCAGCCAAGGTCCCTGCCCTTGATCGGAATCAAACCCGAGACCCTTCAGTCCACAGGCTGATGCTCTGACCCAGTGGTTCTCAACCTTTTTTTTAACGCTGTGACCTGTTAAGACAGCTCCTCATGTGGTGGTGACCCCCAATCATAAAATCATTTTCGTGGCTACCTCATCACTGTCATTTTGCTGCTGTTATGAATCATCATGTACATATATGTGTTTTCTGAGGGTCTCAGGCTCTACAGCAGCGGCTCTCAACGTGTGGGTCGCGACCCACAGGTGGAAAACTGCTAGCAAGGTCCACGGAGCCAAAGGGGCTGGGGCCCCCAGGTCAGGTGCGCACTGTCCCACTGACCGGGGTCGCCAGAGCCTGCAGACACAGGCACAGCGACGTGACGGGGGACCGGCGTGATGGGGGCGGGGTTCGGGTGGGGGTGACTCTGAGCTTAGAACCCACCGGCTGGGTGCCTTGGAGGAGAGCCAGGAACCCTCCCCAGCGCCGCCCGTGTGTAGCGAGGAAGCCCCGGTGGAAGGAAGGAGAGAGTCTTCCCGACAGAGAACACGGACGCAGGCACAGCCGCGCCGAAGGTGAGGGAGCGGCCCGTCGGTCAGACGGCGAGGCGCTGGGCGGGGCCGGGCCGGCGAGGGTTTGTGAACATTCTCAGTGTCTGTTTACGCAGCGCAGTAAACTGTGTATTTTTGGGCTCTGTTTTCGGGGGTGAGCCTTTTTCTTTCTTTCTTTTTTTTTTTTTAAAGGTTAGGGTTTTTTGTTGTTGTTTTTCATTTTTTTAAAAAATATATTTTATTGATTTTTTACAGAGAGGAAGGGAGAGAGATAGAAAGTCAGAAACATCGATGAGAGAGAGACATCGATCAGCCGCCTCCTGCATGCCCCACAGTAGAGATGTGCCTGCAACCAGGATACATGCCCCCGACCAGAATCGAACCTGGGACCTTTCAGTCCGCAAGCCAACGCTCTATCCATTGAGCAATACCGGTCTCGGCCTTTTTTTTTTTTCTATTGATTTCAGAGAGGAAGGGAGAGGGAGAGAGAGAAGCATCAGTGATGAGAGGGAATCATGGATTCACTGCCTCCTGCACACACACCCTCACATTGGGGATCGAGCCCACAACCGGGCCTGTGCCCTGACCAGGAATTGAACTGTGACCTCCTGGTTGATAGGTCAACGCTCAACCCCTGAGCCACGCCAGCTGGGAAAGACCCACCCCACTTTTAATATTATCTGGTTTTTCCCATAGAAACCCTTTTGCGCAGGGACAGGTACCAGGACCACGGACAGGGCTCCTGGCCTTCCTGCGAGCCCAGTCTGCTGTGCCCCTGGGCTGTGACCCCACGCCCTCTCCACCCGGCCTGGACCCGCCCCACCCCTCCTGGACTCTGGGGTCCACCTTGCCCCCAGGAGGAGCCTTCCTTTCCTCCCCTCTCCCCGCCCCCACGGCTTCGTTCTCCCAGATGGGATTCCATGAAACCATAAGCCTGCCCGGCTGGCGTGGCTCAGAGGTTGAGCATCGACCTCTGAACCAGGAGGTCACAGTTGGATTCCAGGTCAGGGCACAGGCCCGGGCTACGAGACGCACTGGGCAGAACTCGGGGTTTTCATGGGCAGTGACTAGAGATTCGCGTGGGAGATTCTGAGATCAGCGGTGGGGAGGGGTGTGGTAAGGTGTGGTAAGGGGGGTTAGAGACACAGCGAAGAGTCCCAGACACGCAGCAGACTGGCCTGCAGCTGCCCGCCTGCCTCTGGCCTTCGGAGCGCCTGGACGGGGGGTAATGTATCTGCTGGAAACCAATCACTGTCTCACTAACAGAAAGTGGAGGAGGAACCCGGAAGGCTGGTCAACCTGGGAGGCTCTGAAAGGTCAAAGCCAGCCACCCTCTCTCTCATGGAGACAATGAACTTCCCTATGAAACAATCATGTAAATCATGACAGATAAAGATCATCTACTTGTGACTGGAATTGCCTGCTTCAGGACAAAGGGTGTCTCCCAAAAACCTGAATAAAAGGGATGGCCAGGCCAAAGGAAGGGGGTAGTCCTTTCCACTAGAGAAAGGCTCCCGCCTGGCCCCCCAACATCGCCAAATTAATGCTTTTCTAGTCTCTCATTTCATTTGCGTGCGGCCTCCTCCAGAACCCTGAACCGGGAGCCCTGCACCACGCGGGACGTGGAAAGAGGTTCCCACACGTGTCTCCCAGGGGGTGTGGCTCTGGGGCTCAGGTTCCAGAAAAGCAGAGAAGCACCCTGTTCCAATGGCTCCCTTCCACGTGGGAGGAGGAGACGGGGTGGCTGAGGGACGGTGGGAGGTGGGTGCCCCGAGTGGGCCCTTCACAGAGCGGGAGGGGCTCCGAGCTCCGGGGAGTCACAGCCACCACCAGCACCGAGCCTCCAGGACAGCGGTTCTCAACCTGTGGGTCGCGACCCCTTTGGGGGGGTCGAACGACACTTTCATAGGGGTCGCTTAAGACCGTCGGAAAACACAGGTATTTACATTATAATTCATAACAGTAGCAAAATGACAGTTATGAAGTGTGGTTGGGGGTCACCACCACATGAGGAGCTGTATTAAAGGGTGGCGGCCTTAGGAAGGTGGAGAACCACTGACTGCCTTAGCTCCTTCGTAAGCGAAGCGCTTCACAGAAGAGCCGACACCGGGGCGGACGGTCAGGCTGACGGGAACACGCTGACCACGTGGCCGTCGCCTCCGGCCTCCGCGCAGGCCAGGCGTCCACGTGCTCACTGGCCGGCGGGAGGAAGTGGGCTCAATGGCTCACCACGCCACGGAGGGCATCACGGGGGCCGCCCGGGACCTCGGCTGTTTTCACCGAAGAAGAACGGGCGTGGGCAGGGCCCGTGTGCAGAGCCACCCAATCGAACGCGTGGCTCAGTGGAGTGCGTGGCCGTGGACACGGTTCTGACCGACGCGCACGGGCGCTGGAGAGCGAGCGGCCTGACTCACCAGCCGCGGGCCAGCCTCCTCCGCTGGCCTCTCTGCTCCTGGCGCCAGCGCCGCGCCCGCCGGACAGAAGTCTGTTGGCCTTTGCCGTGTTTTGTGGGAAAACCTGCATCCGGGAGGCATCTGCCCTTGGCCTTGGGTGTGAGTAAACTGTCTTTCTTTCTTTTAAAAATTTAATCAAATTCATTCATGAATTAAGGTATTTATTTATTAATTTATTTATTTTAATTTTTTAAAAATATATTTTATTCCTTTTTTTTTTTTACAGAGAGGAAGGGAGAGGGATAGAGAGTTAGAAACATCGATGACAGAGAGACACCGAATAGCTGCCTCCTGCCCGCCCCCCACTGGGGATGTGCCCCCAACCAGGATACATGCCCTTGACCGGAATGGAACCTGGGACCTCTCAGTCCGCAGGCTGACGCTCTATCCACTGAGCCACACCGGTTTCGGCTTATTTATTTATTTTTAATATTTTTTTAATTTAATTAATTATTTTTTAAAATTTCTTTTTATTTTTTTTTTTTTTTTTTTTAGTGAGCTTTCTGAGTCATGGAGGGTGACGGGCTGAAGGAACTTTGGGGGAGTGGAAACTGACTCAGGGCTGTTTGTTTATTTTAAATCTATTCTTACGGAGTGCAGAGAGGAAGGGAGGACAGGGAGGGAAACATCCATGACGAGAGAGACTCATGGGTCAGCCGCCCCCTGGACACCGCACACGGGGCAGGTGCCCCTCCCGGTCCACTGGTCGGCGCTCAACCATGGGGCGCCACGCCGGCCGGCCGGCCGGGCCGCCTCACAGCTGTCACGTGGGCCGGCGCTGCCTTTTAGCGGGAATTCCGGGGAAGGAAGACACTGATGCCTCCCCGGGAGGAGCTGAGCGCGTGCTGTCCGTCTCGAGAGGCGGCCGGAGACAGGTCCCACCCACCCGGGCTGCGGGGGGGACAGGAACACGGGGTTCGGTGGAGTTTTCCAAAGCGCCCCCCACTCTGTACACAGGAGGAACCAAACGCCTGCTCTGCGGACAGAACGGAGGTAAACTGGCCGTCCAGGCGGGGAGACAAGACCTCCCGTCCCCAAACACAGACCCCGGGCCGGGCGGACCCCCCACGTGAGCCGGGAGGGCAGAGAGAAGGGTCCCAGGGGTGGGGGCGGGGAGGGGCCGGCTCGACCGGGGCGGCGTCCGCAGGAAACGGGCTGCCGGAGGGCTCAGGCGGGGCCGGGAGAGGCCGCAGGTGGCGGGCAGCAAGGCCAGGTCGGCCTCATCAGTCCGCTTCCTTTCCGGGTTGTTCTGTTTCCACCTTTTGCTTAAGACGCGGACACGGCCGAGGCCGGTGTGGCTCAGTGGACAGAGAGTCGGCCTGCGGACTGGAAGGTCCCGGGTTCGATTCCGGTCGGGGGCATGGACCTTGCTGGCGGGCACATCTCCACTGTGGGGTGTGCAGGAGGCGGCTGATCGATGTCTCTCTCTCATCGATGTTTCTGACTCTCTATCTCTCCCTTCCTCTCTGTGAAAAAATCAATAAAATATATTAAAAAAAAAAAAAGATGCGGAAACGGGGAAAGAAGTTCAGAAGAGTAAGTTCCCAGCTCCCCCGGCGGTGGCGGCGGTGGGCATGGAGGGCAAGACCCTTCCCAGAACCGCAGGGGGGAGAGCCACCCGAGTCTGGCAGGTTCAAGGTCAACTGAAGGTCCATTTGCCGACCCCGGATGTGACCTCACATCTCCCTGAGGCCGCGGAGAGAGAGAAGGCCCTATTTCAGGGCACGGAGCACCGGGCCGGCCGGACGCTTTAATCTTTCATGGATTCAGCCAGCAAGCTGCACGCCGACCACTGGGAGTGAAATGCACGCTCCTCGAACGTGTAGTCATGGGCGGAAAAGGCTCCTGACTTTACACAGCGACCAGAAACAGCAAGTGGAACACGTGTGCACGCTGAGGAAATGCTCTTCTCAAGACCAGGAGGAAATCGAATTCCCAGCCTGAGGCCGTTTTTATCATGTTATTCCTATTGGAATCCGTCTTGCTCTTGCCTCGTGGGCATAGAGGGCAACTTATTCAAATACCCTGTGTATCCAGCACTTCTTTTTTTAAAAATATATTTTATTTATTTTTTACAGAGAGAAAGTGAGGGAGATAGAGAGCTAGAAACATCGATCAGCTGCCTCTTGCACACCCCCCACTGGGGATGTGCCCACAACCAAGGTACATGCCCTCGACCGGAATCAAACCTGGGACCTTTCAGTCCGCAGACAGACGCTCTATCCACTGAGCCACACCAGTCTCGGCTATCCAGCACTTCTTAAAACCTCCCGCCCTCACCTGAAAAAGCTGGTGGTAAAACAGAAGAAGAGCGAAAGGATAAATTAAAAACCCAGCTAACGGGTCCACCCGGGGCCCCAGTAACTGAAACTCCACGCAGGTCTTCCTGGGGAGCGGGGAGAGAAATGAGCCGGCTGTCTTTCCCGGCGAGCAAGTGCAGGAGCAGGTGCATGGACGACAGGAAACGCCCTTCAATCCTGTCACACAGCAAAGCACCCCCCGCCCTCCCGCAGGCAGGAGGCCAGCGTACTGCAGGCGGCCCCACCCCACTCCCCATGTACCCACCTCCTGGCTGGCCCAGTGCTGCTCCCTCAGAGACCTGCCCTCCCCACGTTCACCATTCAATCCCCACTCTGAAAACCGGGTCCACCAGACGGTTGGCTGCCGAGGAGTTTCAGCCAAGTCACCCTCTCTGCACCGGGTCCCGGTTCCTGAGGCCCAAGGTCCGAGCACACGTGTTCACTCTACCCACCAGCCCGCAGCCCTGGCCTCCTCAGCCCTGGGCCTTCCTGCAGATTCTGTACGGCGGGTTCCTATGGCGGATCCCTATGGCGGATCCCAACGGTGGCCCACGCCCGTGACCGCGATCCCCCAGCCTCCGGTCCCCCCAAAAACATGGCTGTCCCTCAGTTACAGCGGTTCTCAACCTTCCTAAGGCCGTGACCCTTTAAGACAGCTCCTCATGGGGTGGTGACCCCCACCCATGAAATGATTTCCGTGGCTACTTCATCGCTGTCATTTTGCTACTGTGATGAACTGTCATGTAAATATCTGATAGGCAGGATGTATTTTCGTTGTTACAAATGGAACATCATTAAAGCATAGGGATTCATCACAAAAACAATATGTAATTATAGATTGTGAAATATTTATTTCTAATGACAAATAAATGAAATGTTGTCTTGAATCGTGGTGTCGCATGGGCAACAGTCTTCCTAGGACAACAGTAAACTACATGGCTACACTTTGCTACACCGAGGAGCGGGGTGTTGGTTCCTAAGACCATGGGAAAGAGGTGTTTTCTGATGGTCTTAGGCGACCCCTGTGAAAGGGTCGTTCTACCCCCAAAGGGGTCGCGACCCACACAGGTTGAGAACCGCTGGCCTCAAGGGTGAGGTTTCCCCCAGGTCCTCGAGGCCTGGCTGGGAACGTGACGTTGTCTGGGCGAACAGGACCACTGACAGCGCGCCGCGAGTCCCCGCAGATATTCTGTCTGAGGTTTAAAATACTGCGCTGTGTGGGCACGTTCACCCCGGGGTGACAGGACCGGGAACAGCGCGCACACCGCCTCCTCCGGGAGCCGGGAGAGGGCGGCGGGTGCGGGGGCGGCCCCTGAGCTGGGAACGCGTGTGGGGACGCTCACGTGCCCTGCTTCCCGCACTCCGCGGACATGTTTGAAAGGTGACCCCCAGACAAACATGGCACCCAGGCTTGAGGGGACCGAGCAAACCCAAAGACCGCTTTCTGGGGTGCTGACACCCCAAACCAAACAGGGAGAATGGTTGAGATAGAAAAGCCTTCCCTGTCCGAGACCTCGGCCCCCGCATAGAAAGCGTTTCACTTGCCAAAACCGGTGTGGCTCCGTGGATAGAGCGTCGGCCTGCGGACTGAAGGGTCCCGGGTTCGATTCCGGTCAAGGGCATGGACCTTGGTGGCGGGCACATCCCCAGTGGGGGGCGTGCAGGAGGCGGCTGATTGATGTCTCTCTCTCATCGATGTTTCTAACTCTCTATCCCTCTCCCTTCCTCTCTGCAAAAAATCAATAAAATATATTAAAAAAATATCACCTAATTTTTAAAGTATATATATATATTTGTTA
This sequence comes from Lasiurus cinereus, assembly GCA_011751065.1. NCBI lineage: Eukaryota > Metazoa > Chordata > Mammalia > Chiroptera > Vespertilionidae > Lasiurus > Lasiurus cinereus. The sequence continues at coordinate 1,161,665 of JAAGEH010000152.1, forward strand.
ATTTCAGAGAGTAAAGGGGAAGAGAGAGAAATATGTATATATATATATATATATATATATATATATATATATATATATAGAGAGAGAGAGAGAGAGAGAGAGAAACATTTATAATGAGGATCATGGATTGGCTGCCTCCTGCACGCCCCCCGCTGGGGATTGAGCCCGCAACCCGGGCACGTGCCCTGACCAGGAATCAGACCGTGACCTCCCGGTTCATAGGCCAAGGCCCAACCACTGAGCCACGGCGTGACTCAGATGTTATGAAACTGTTGGTGAAGAAGGGCGCCACGGCCCCCGAGGGACTTTGGACAGAGTGACTCCCGCGCTGCGTGAAAGACGAGCCTTCCCGGGCCGAGCGCATCCCTCTCGCCTCTCGTTCTGCCGAGGCCGCTCCGGAGAAGTCCGGCATGTTCCCCAGACGCCCGGCGGGCACGGCGGGCACTGCCCCAGGACGTCCGCGGTGACGGATCAGAGGGTCTCGGCGGGACGCGCGTCCCCGGGTGCGACCCCTGCGCAGTGGGTGCGTGAGTGTGAGCTGCTGACGGACCCGGCCCCCGGTGCTCGGCCCCGACGCCCTCCACCCACGCAGCCACGGCGCGCGGGAGAGCGTCCCACCGAGACCCCGCCCGGTCCGGTCACTGCACGGGGAGAGGGCCCCCGCAGCGGCCGGAGGCTCCTGGGAGGCAGGGCCCGGTGACGTCTGTTTGGGTCGAAATGGCCGGGGTAGATGGGCTGGGGCAGGTGGGCTGGGGCAGATAGATTAGGGCAGGTGGACTGGGGCAGATGGGCCGGGGCAGATAGATTGGGGCAGATGGGCTGGGGCAGGGGGGCTGGGGTAGATGGGGCTGGAGCAGGTGGGCTGGAACAGGTGGGCCGGGGCAGATGGACTGGGGCAGACGGGCTGGGGCAGATGGGACTGGGGCAGGTGGGCTGGGGCAGATGGACCGGGGCAGATGGGCCGGAGCAGATGGACTGGGACAGACGGGCTGGGGCAGATGGATTGGGGCAGACGGGCTGGGGCAGATGAGCTGGGGCAGATGGGCTGGGGCAGATGAGCTGGGGCAGATGGGCTGGGGCAGGGGGGCTGGGGTAGATGGGGCTGGAGCAGGTGGGCCGGGGCAGATGGACCGGGGCAGATGGGCTGGGGCAGACAAGCTGGGGCAGATGGCCTGGCCGCCCGGTGGGAAAGGCAGAAGCTGGGAGAGCCGGAGCGCTGGGCTGTCGCCCTCGAGACGCCCTCGTGGCCAGTCTGTCCTGGGAGGAAAGCCCTTCGCGGCCGCCCACGGGTCCTGGGCCTGCGTCGCTCGCTGGGCGGCTGGTCCGTCTCTCCCACCGCTGACACACGTTCACACCAAGTCCTGTTCACCCCAAACCCACGCCCCGGGCAGCTAGGGCTCCTTTAAAAATAGAGCCTGTCTGAGGGAGAAACAGGAACTCGCGGGGAGGACAGACAATGCCGGGCGGGCATGCCTGACGCTCCACTTCCTGCGCACAGAACGGCCCGCCCCGGGCGGGCGCTCCCCGCGGACATGGGGACCAGGGGCGGGGCAGGGGGCAGAGGGGAGCCTGGGTGCCGGTGGTCCCTGCGCTGTGGGACGCGAGGCCGGAGGCGAGGGAGACGGGGAAACTGCTGTTTAGATCCTCCTCCGTGGACAGACGCTGGTGGTTCTCAAACTAGGGTTCCCTGGAAACCCGGAGTCCAAGGTACAGGCCCTTGACCGGCATCGAACCCAGGACCCTTCAGTCCGCAGGCTGATGCTCTGTCCACTGAACCACACCGGTTTTGGCAGCCACTGGGTATTTATAACATCAGTCCCAGGCCATCCGGAATGATCAGCCTAAACACAAGCCGTCTGCTCACACACGAAGTTATCTCACCCCAAGGCTTGGCAGAGCCAGACCAGATGACTCTGGGGGCCTGAGAGGGCCCGCGGGCCGGACGCTCCCCACCCCTGCGCTAAGCTGACCCGCCGGGCCCTTGCTGAGGCCTCACCTGGGGGAGGAGGAGGGTGGGAGGAGAATGAGGTCAGACATGGAGGGCGATCACGTATCGAGGGTGGGTCCTCTCTAAACCCACTGGGCAGGATTCTTGCTAAAACCGGGGTGTGCAGGCCTCCCCAGAGGTGGAGGAGAGGGCTCGGGGAGCTGGGGCGAGTGTGGGGGACAGTCCTTATCCATGCACAATCCGTGGCTCCACACACCGGCTCCTGCAGGGGACCCTGCAGCCCCCCCACCCCCCATTCTCCCCGGCGGCCGGTGTGCGGGACCAGATGCTCCAGGCCAGGCTGCTCGTGGCGATGACTGCACGGAGCACACGTGCGTCCGGCCCGCTGGCTGAAGTCACGCCGCGGCCGAACACGTCGCGGGTAGTTCCCGCTCGCGTTTCATCTCTCCGCTTCGACATCAGCAAACACGCAACGCTGGGGCGGGTGCAGCCGGCCACTCCTCTCCGTCCGACACAAGCGGAGGCTCGCTCGGAGCCGCCAGGGCCTGCGAGCTTCGTGGAGGTGGGGAGCTCGGACGTGGGGGTGTGGGGGGGGGCTGAGGAGGGGCTCCGCCCTGGCCCCCACGTCACGCAGGCAAACCCCTCCTCGTCTCCCCATATCTCAGCGTGGCCCTTCCCCTGGAGACGCGTCCTGAGGCCCACGGACACCGGGACGCGCCCCCTCTCCGTCTGCATCCACGTTTCCTCGCTCAGAGACGCTCCGTTCCCCGAGGGCAGGGACCAGCCCTCTCCATGGGGTGCGCCCGCCGGAGCCGCCTGGCGAGCGTGACGGCCGAGCAAACAGTCAAACTCCCCCCCAGCACCCGTCTCGCGTCTTGTCCTTCTCACTCACCCCAGCCGTCCTCAGTCAGAAGGTCAACTTCAGCCGAGACCGGTGTGGCTCAGTGGATAGAGCGTCAGCCTGTGGACTGAAAGGTCCCGGGTTCGATTCCGGACCAGGGCATGGACCTTGGTGGCGGGCACATCCCCAGTAGGAGGTGCGCAGGAGGCAGCTAATGGATGTTTCTCTCTCATCGATGTTTTTTTTTTTTCATTTGATGATCTACCTTTATCAAGCCATCCAGAGCACGTCATTCCTTTATGTTATGACTTTAACCTTAAGAAATTATAGAAAATACACAACCAAAAGCCTTCTATCCAAAATCTTCTAGTCAATCACCAAATTCCCCTAGGTTTTTAAAGACATGAAAGTAAACTCATTTCCAATGACGGCACCCCAAACACCATATATGTTTTATAATGCGGTGCTCCAGCCAGCTTTAAGCCTCGTGTTTTCCAGGTTTTAGCTGAAATACCCCCTCACGCACGTCTTAGATTTTTATCAGTTTTGTTTGGGGGCTATTTTGTCTCACTGAGCCTAAACAGAGCACAATGATGAACTAATGAATGATGTAGTGTAAGAAGATGGCCTAAGTGACACGAGTGGAAACCGGGCACTCTGTGAACACAGGTGAGCCCCTCGTTACCTCTGAGCTGGGCAGAGCCCACAGTCACTTTTTCTCTGAGGCTAAACTTGAAGCCTGTGGTTTGATCTTCTTAGCAGCTTCCAGAGCAGAAGCTAGGTTTACTTTATCTCCAAATTCTTTTTCTCGGTGCTCGAGAAGAATGCCCTGCTTTCCTGATCCCACCACAAAAAACACCCCCGAGGATGAAGCCTTCGCCTTCCAGGTTTCCAGAAAAGCCTGCGCTCCGGGCCCGGAAGAAGTTGCTCCAGACGCCCAGCCGGACGAACCCCATGAACATCATCTTCCACCTTTGGGGGCCCGTAGAACTTCTTTTCATCCAGGAAGATTTCTCCTTTGAAATAAGGCTGGAAGTCCTTCACTTCGGTCCTGACCTGCTCCTTCACCACTGCGTAGAGGGGCACGCCCAGCTCATCCAACTTGGGCTTTCAGGGAGGACAGGTCCGCAGCCTCCTCTCGACAGAGGAAGCAGCCTGGTCTCCGCACAGCCATGATCACAGCGCCCTTCTTCTCCCAGAGCTCCTTTGCTTTGAAAGTCCTTGGTTCCTTCTCCAGTGTTTTCACATCTATTCCCTCCAGATACTCCAGGCTTGCTCGCTGCGGCTTGGACAGAAAAATGTCTGTGTTGGCCAGGAGCAGTGCCAGGGCAGCAGCCCCCAGGGCCCCCCCGCGCCGATCGACCACATCCCCACGGTGAAGAAGCTTGGATCCTGCGCGGAGGCGGGGCCACCTTCGCGGAGGTCACATGCCTTGCAGAGCCCTGCGTGGAACCGTGGAACTCGTCTGGCTCGCGCCCCCCCCCCCCCCGTTTTCTGGGGCCCCCGAGGGGGGGGGGGGGGGGGGCGGGAGGACCAAACGCTCCCCCCCCGCCCCAGGGGCCCTGGGGTGGGCCTCATTGATGTTTCTAACTCTCTATCCTTCTCCCTTCCTCTCTGTGAAAAAAAATCAGTAAAATACATTAAAAAAAAAATGTTTATCTTAAAAAAAAAAAAGAAGGTCAACTTCAGGTCAAGGGCCGGGCCCCGGCCTGGGGGGCCCCCGCCCTCCGCAGCCATCCTGGAAGTGAACGGAGCGCTGATGCTTTTTATTTATTTATTTATTTTTATTTAAAAAATATATATATTTTATTGATTTTTTTTTACAGAGAGGAAGGGAGAGGGATAGAGAGTCAGAAACATCGATGAGAGAGAGAGACATCGATCAGCCGCCTCCTGCACGCCCCCCACTGGGGATGTGCCCGCCACCCAGGTCCATGCCCTTGACCGGAATCGAACCCGGGACCCTTCAGTCCGCAGGCCGACGCTCTATCCGCTGAGCCACACCGGTTTGGACAGTGCTGATGCTTTTAAGAAACTGGTAGGAAAGCTGACCCCAGCATCTCCTGTTGCTTCTCACTCGTTCTAAACCACAAACCCCCGCCAGCCCCGCCGCCTGTCCCAGCCCCGTCGGCGTGGAGCGTGGGCGGCCCGTCCTGCCGTTGGCGGCTCTCGGGGACACGGAAGCCCCTGCAGCTTGGCCACGGAGGGTGGGTGAGGGGAGCTGGACACGGGCACTGAGCTTTGGCCCTGGCGATGCGCTTGGGCAGGGCGGGGCCTCCCAGGTGGGGCGAGGGCGGGAAGCAGTGGTACCTCGTCTGCAGCTGACAGTGCTGCCCAGGATGTCCACCGCCAGCCCCACGCCCGGTGCCGCCATGGCCTTGTGACCCCGGAGGAGGCCCAGTGCACCCCACTTCACAGGAAGGCAGGCGAGGCTCGGAGCGTTCAGAAACCCTGCCGGGGAGAGGCAGAGCCAGAGACCCCGACGCCCGGGACGCCCACGCCCAGAGGTGGCTCACGGGGTGACCGGTGGTGGACCACGTGCCAAAGCATCCCTAGCGCGGGTCCCTTTGGAACCCAAAGGAGCCCACCCTCCCGCCTCATCGCGTACGGAGCACAGGCCACCGCCTCCCACGAGACGGCTGCAGCGAACCAACCGCAGGCCGCTCTCCGCCAGGGACTCCCTCGAAAGCATGTAGGAGTGGGCGTAAGCCAGGCATCTTGCTCCCTGCGCCCCATCTTCTCACAGATAGAGGGGGCTGATGCACGAGCGGGGGCTGGGGTTCTCAGGCAGCGGGGGCGGCGCCCTGAAATCAGAGCTTTCTAGGGGGCGAGGGCCTGATGCCTTCCCAGCACGTGGGCCGAGGAGGTGATGCAAGGTATCCCATCTCCCCTCCGAGGAAGCCGGAGCCGCTCCTGCCAGGGTCAGCCGGCACCACGCTACCAAACTATTTAACTATTTAAAATTTTTGTTTTTTGCCGAAACCGGTTTTGCTCAGTGGATAGAGCTTCAGTCTGTGGACTGAAAGGTCCCGGGTTCAATTCCGGTCAAGGGCATGTATCCTGGTAGCAGGCACATCCCCAGTAGGGGGCGTGCAGGAGGCAGCTCATGGATGTCTCTCTCTCTCATCAATGTTTCTAACTCTCTACCCCTCTCCCTCTCTGTAAAAAAAATCAATAAAATATATTTTAAAATAAAATAAAATAAAATTTTTGTTTTTTAAAATCCAAAATCTAGTGACAAGAATGGGAAGATGACAGTCGTTACTTTGCATTTAAAACAACAACGCCGTCCTTATTTAAAAGGCGGCTGGGAGAGACCATGTTTCATGCTCGCGTTTAAATCTCACTTCCCGTCCAGAGCCCAACAGGGGGCAAACTGGAGCCCGCAGAGAGGCCAGGCTGCTTCCTCAGTCCGGGGGCAGCTGATGAGCCACCAACGGACCCCCCTGGTGCACAAATCCGTGCACCGGGCCTCTAGTCTGCATATAAAATCTCTGGTTAATCGCTTTCACCCTCCCCCTCCCCTTTTCCCTCTGAGATTCATCGGTCTGTTCCATGTTCCCATGCCTGTGCATTGAGCGCCTGCCCCCTGGTGGTCAGTGCACGTCATAGCTACTGGTCAAACAGTAGCTTAGGCTTTTATATATATATAGACTGATTTCAGAGAAAAAGGCAGAGAGAGAGAGAAACATCAACGACGAGAGAGAATCATTGATCCGCTGCCTCCTGCACACCCCACACGGGGTTATCGAGCCCAAAACCCAGACACGTGCCCTGACCAGGAATGGAACCGTGACCTCCTGGTTCACAGGTCGATGCTCAACCACTGAGCCACACTGGCTGGGCTCCACGTATATTTAAAAATATAAATTCCAAAGAAACAACAGACATTTTTTTTTTGGCATAATGTGTCATCTTTCTCATTAGTACAAACACAGGAGATGTGCATCTGCATAAGCGTTTTATTCAACCTCCAATTGGGACAGCCCGCCCCTCCTAAGTTCCACCTTCCCGGTGCGGGATTCCAGCGCATAACCTGCTGCGGGTATATACCACCAGAGGCAGGCTTCCCCAGGACTGGACAGGAAGGAGTGGGGGGCGGGAACATGGACCGAGGCCCAGGGCCAGCCCCTTGCTAGGTCCCCGAGAGGGGAGGCACCCCGAGGCCAGGACCTGGGTCCCGTCTCTCAAGCGCCGATGCCCAGAAAAGGACTGACCCCATGGCAGGTCTTGGGCAAACACGGGCAGAACGAATTACAGCGGTACCTAGAGATACAAGTGCCCTAACATACGAGATTTTTGAGATACGAGCCATCGAGCAAGCGATTTTTGCTTTGAAATACGAGCAACAGTTGAGATCGGAGTCATCGCGCGGATGGGCCGGCTGCACACGACCCACCCGTTTACCGCGACTCGAGCGTCTCCTAGTTTCCCACGCCTCAAGGTGACGGGACGCATTAAACTCGTATCTCGAGGTACCCCTGTATCTGGTAAGCTTTCCACGAGGCCCCCCCACCCGCTGGGCAGGGTCTTGCCCCCCCGCAGTAGACTGTGATGTAAGACAGCTCCCTCCCTAGGGTTTCAGAAGCATCCCTGGCAGAGGCTGGCGGGCCCACACGCTGGGCGTGGAGAGCCGCGTGAGTGCCGTCTGCTTTATCAGGTATCAGTTATTGATTATTGGTTATCGGCGGCACTTCTCCGGAGCTCTGGGTCCGAGGAATGCTCAGTGATGGGGTGCTGAGGGCCAGCCCGGCAGCCCCGATGTTTGAGGGTGCTTTTCAGGAACGGCATTTTCACCCCGACGAGATGTCGTTTCTAAACCCTGCCACCCGTGGCTCCCAGATTCTCTCGGCAGCACCCACACAGCCCAGCTCTCTGCTGAACCCGGACTCGAAGGCGAGGCGCACCTGCCGTGGGATGGCTATCCCTCCGGGGGGTCCCCCGGCGTCTCCCTGCGCCCCCGGAAGCGGCTCACCCGTGTGCCTCCCCTGGGGAAGGACGAATGAATGAATGAATGAATGAACGAACGGAGGCGGCAGCCGGACCCCCAGCCTGGTGCGTGGCTGAGCCAGAGCGGACCGAGGTTCTGTGGCAACGCTCGGTGGAACCCGCCCAGGACCCAGGAAAGACTCGTGCCCGCGACCTGGCGCCAGACCTGCCCTTGCCCGCCAGCCTCGGCGAGCCGCCCTGGGACCTGGACTGAGGAGGTGCCTTTGTTTGAGGTGCCTTTGTTTGAGGTGCCTTTGTTACCGGCGGAAACCAGCCTCGAAGACCCTTCCGGAGACCCTTCCCGGCGCTTTAAATCCGGACTCGGGGAGGCCGGGACCAGCTTCTGAGACAGGCCCCCCCCCCCCCCCCCGCTGCCTTCCTGTCCTGTCCGCCCTGAGCTCTGCCCCAAGGTCTCCATTGTCACCCGCCCGCCTGCCCGCCTGCCTGCTGTCTCCCACGGCAGCGCAGCCCGAAGAACAAAGGAACCGGGATGAAGAATGGGACTCTGTGCCCACGAGCCGGCTGCCGAGACGCGGACCAGCCCAGCGCCCTCCACGAGGCCGGGCCGGCCCTGCCTGCGGCCGGGACAGGACCCCGCGAAGGGAGCCGCCACCGGGAGCCAGCCCTGCCCACGCCCCGCCCTGCCCACACCCGGCCACCGCCTCGGCTCTCCCCGCCTGCACGGAAGCCACCGTTCTGCCTGCCTGGCATCGACAGGGTCAACGGGGCCGTGGGGCCGGGTGGCGGAAATAACAGACCCAGCAGAGGAGGAGGAGGAGGACGACTTTGGGAACCCCCAGCAGCGGGGACCCGGCCCAGGGCCCGCTCTCCAGGGTCCTGGGTCCGGCGGTTCCGCCGACCTGGCCTCAGCCTGGTCCTGCAGGGGCGGGATTGCATCAGCACCGCGGACCGGCCAGCACCCTCCCTTGTCCCTTCTCCCTGACCCCCCCCCACCGCCCCGTCCTCCCTCCCAGCCATCTGCCCCACGCGGGGCACTTGGTGGGGCTCTGGGCGGCGGTCACACCCCCCCACCAGCCCAGGGCAGCGCCGGGCAGGTCCGGGCCGGGTCCAGGGGTCCCCCTGCACTTGGGGGACTTCCTAGGGGCACCCCCGAGGAGCCCCCCAGCCAGTCCTCCTCCCCCTGGAGCACCGGGGCGACCGCCCCAACAACCCTGCCCAGACCCCCTCGGAGCCCCAGGAGCTGGAAATGCATCCCCGGGGCCCGAGCTGGGTCCAAGTCCCCCTAAATAAATAATCAGAAATAACCCGGGTTGGGTCCGAGGGAAAAGCGGATTGGCTGTCCCACAACTTCAGCCCGCGGGCCGGCGGCGGGCAGCGCGCGTGGGACCCACGGGCAGCGTCTCCGGGGCGCGGACTCTTCGGACCCGGACTCGGACCCGGACACGGACTCGGACCTGGACTCGGACTCGGACCAGGACCCGGACTCGGACCCGGATTCGGACCTGGACTCGGACCCGGACTCGGATTTGGACCCGGACTCGGACCCAGATTCGGACCCGGATTCGCACCCGGACCCGGATTCGGACTCGGACCCGGACTCGGACCCGGATTCGGACTCGGACCCGGA
>JAAGEH010000152.1:1192043-1204286 GCA_011751065.1 Lasiurus cinereus
AACCGGCCTCGGGTCCTGACCTCACGTGCAGGCCAGGGACGCCCTCCCCGTCCCCCCACCGCCCTCTCCACCACGCCCCGGCCTGGGTCCCGGCCCATAGGCCGCCTCGCCTCGCCTCGCCTGCTGCCAAAGGCCTCCTGGTTTCAGTTTCTCCCCGTCGTCCGGAAAGACCTGCCGGCTGACATCCCAAAATAGCTCACTCCTGCCACTCTGGGGTCACCCGAGACCGAGTCAGGGCGCCGGGGGCGGCCAGGAGATGCCGGCCACAGGCTGGCTGCACGGCGCCATCCGTGATGGCCGTGAGCGACCGTGACCCAGGACACCGCCCCTTTGCCGGACCGGTAACGGGCCGGTATCCTGTTTGTGGGGGGAAAAACCGCCAACTGCAGAGACGCCGCGAAACCGCACGGCACAGAGAACAGAGACGATGAGTCCCTGAGCCGAGCCCGGAGCGCGGACCCCGGCCCGCGGGCCACACCGGCACCTGCTCTCCTGGGGCAGGAGTCCCGGAGGAGGAAGGGCAGACACTGGGTCCAAACGCGGGCAGAAAAGCAGGAGCGTGAGGGGGGAGGAACCGGAGACAGTATAGAAGGAGGACGCAGCCCACGCTCCCCTCGCACCCGAGCCCGGAGACCCCACCGCAGCCCCCTCCCCGCCTCGAGGGGCCACGGAGCAGCCACGTCAGCACCACCGCCGTCTCCACCTGCACAGTCACGACCTTCACAGACTCCGGGACAAAACCACGTCCCCGCACAGAGGGCAGCGCGGCGCAGAGCAGGGAACTTGGCGAGCAAAACGGTCAAGAAAACCGGCGAAAAGGGACCCGTTTGTACCCAAACCGGGCAAGAGCCGGTGGCGGTGGAGGGCACGTTCAGAAAATCACGCTCTGAGCTGCTCAGGAAGCGAAGGACTCCGAGGCCAGGGCCAGGCTGCCAACGGCACCCGTGAGGACGCGGTGACCGGCTGGCCGGCCGGCCGGGGCGGCTCCCACACAGGCCGGGGGACGGCCGGCCGCACCCCCACTGCGCGCCCCGAGGTGCCTTCGGCCCGACCCGGGACTCACCAGCGCCCGGTAGACTTTAGAGAAGGCTCGGCGGACGCGGGAGAGCATGGCGCCCGGCAGCGCGGACGGACGTGGCTGGGAGCAGCCCGGACCTCGGCCGTGGGGTGCGGGGTCTCCCTGGGGCTCGGAGCCCACTGCCGGGGGGGGGGGGTCAGCCGGGACCGGCAGCTCCCTGTCCTCGCGGGAGGGGAAGTCAGCGCCGCTTTTAGCACCGGACGGACGCCAGCACCTCGGTCAGCGGCTTAATATAGGGCCGACTCTTCCCGCCGGGAGGAGCCACGGAGCCCGGCCAGCCAGCGGCTCTGGCCACGGAGGACGCCCCAGGCCATGGCTGCCTGGCGGGTCTGTCCCTTCCGGAGGATTCCGCTTCCTGTCGTTAATACTGTTTTTATGCTCTCACCTCCCTTCCCCCCGGCATCGAGTCTCTATTTTTGTCCTGTTAAAACCCCATCTCCCTGCACCAGTAGCAGGGCCTCCACCGGAGAGAAACCTAACACCGGAAGGACGTAAGCCAGGTCCCGGCGTCCACGCAGCTGAAGCTCAAAGCCGCAGAGACCCACGCTCACTGCGTGCCCGCGCCCCTCCTGTCTCTCTCCCAGTCTGCGGCCACAGCGGTCTCCCGGGGACCCAGGCGGCCCATGCAGCGGCCATCCGCTCTGCGAGGCTGTGGCTTTAAACCACCGGCACCACATTGATAACGACCCAGGGCCCCTGGGGGCTGGGACGCGCGGTTTCGAACGCCCCTCACACAGATGCCCACAGCTGGAAGCCCAGCCGTGCCCGCTGGATTCCTCCTCGGCGTTCCCTGACAGCAGCGTCACCGTGTTCGCCGTTTGGGGGGAACGTCAACCAGACACAAGCCATTCATCCAAAGGAGCCGCCCGGGCCAGCTTGGCTCGGACACCTCCCGGCCCCAAGCGCCCGCCTGGTTGGCTGCGGGAAGGGCCAGAACCTCGTGGCCCCGCCTCTGGGACGGAGGTGCCTCCGTCCTCCTTGCGAGGAAGCTCCCCGCTTGCTGACGCCTGAGACTCCCGTTCAGCCGCTGGCCACCGGCAGCGTCTCTGTCGCGCACGTGGCTCTGCCGTTCAGCAGAGTTTAAACATCATTTTAAAATACAGTGGTACCTCGAGATACGAGTGCCCTAATCTATGAGGTTTTTGAGATACGAGCCGTCGAGCGAGCGATTTTTGCTTTGAAATACGAGCCACAGTTGAGATAGGAGTCATCGTGGGGATCGGCCGGCTGCACACGACCCACCCGTTTACCGTGACTCGAGCGTCTCATCGTTTCCCACGCCTCAAGGTGACGGGACGAATTAAACTCGTATCTCGAGGTACCACTGGTATACTTTTTTTAAAAAATTGATTTCAGAGAGGAAGGGAGAGGGAAAGGGAGAGGAACATCCATGATGAGAGAGAGTCACTGATGGGCTGCCTCCTGCACCCTCATCTCCCCCCCCAACACACCACACACATACACACACTGAGGATCAAGCCCACAACCCGGGCATGTGCTCTGACCAGGAATCAAACCCTGACCTGGTTCATAGGTCAACGCTCAACCTCTGAGCCACGCCAGCCGGGCTAAGACCAGCTTTATTTATTTATTTTTTTTAACCCTCACCCTAGGATATTTTTTTCCATTGTTTTTTTAAAAAATATATATATTATTGATTTTTTACAGAGAGGAAGGGAGAGAGATAGAGTTAGAAACATCGATGAGAGAGAAACATCGATCAGCCGCCTCCTGCACGCTCCCTACTGGAGATGTGCCCTTGGCCGGAATCGAACCTGGGACGTTTCAGTCAGCAGGCCGGCACTCCATCCACTGAGCCACACCGATTTGGCTTTCCATTGTTTTTTTAGGGAGAGTGGAAGGGAGAGGGAGAGACAGAGAGAAACACTGATGTGAGAGACACACATCAATCGGTTGCCTCCGGCATGCCCGTGCTAGGGCCAGGAGCCCGCCATCGAGGTACTTGCCTTCCACCCGGAACAGAACCCGGGACCCTTCAGTCCGCAGGCCGACACTCTGTCCGCTGAGCCACACCAGCTTTTCATGCCAAGAATAGACCCCCTGACTTCACTCCAAAAGCAGGATGCTTCTACCGCCTTCCAGTTAATCAGAGGCAGACGCAGCTCAGCCGGGAGCTGGTGTAGAAGCAAAGCCCGCCAGTCGGCAGGTCAGCAGGTCGGCGGTGGCTGCAGGCCGACACCAGGGCCGTCCTGGGCCGCACCCCTGCATCACACCTTCCTCCTCTCTCTGCCAAGGTCACAAACCGCTGGCGGTCCCAGGCTTCTCTGCGTTCAGCAGCCTCCGGCGCACCCTCTGCTCTCAGGTCTCAGCTTCTCCAGGGAGAGGAAGACAGTGCTTGTGGGGATGGGAAGGGAGGGGGTGGATGGGAAGGGGAGTGGGTGGATGGGAAGGTGAGAGGGTGGATGGGAAGGGAGGGGATGGATGGGAAGGGAGGGGGTGGGTGGGAAGGGGAGAGGGTGGATGGGAAGGCACTTTGTTTCGTGCACGCCAGCGTGCCCATGCGTGTGCACGTGTGTGTGCGTGTGTGTTTGTGTGTTCAGATGCCGTCTCTTTCCATCACGTCCTGGGGCCCACGTGTTACATGCTCGCCCTCCCCTTCCAGGACGGTGGACAGACATGCTGCTCCCACTTCCCTCACCTCGGACCCCCGGCACCAGCGGGCAGCGGAGAGAAGGCAGTGGGACCGGGACAGAGGCCAGCTCCGGGCTCCCCCCGTGCCCCACACGTGGAGCCAAAATACCCGTGGGCACAGGCAGGAGGGAGCCCCACAAAGCTGCTCCCTGTGCGGGGACGAGGGTGCCCGGCCGGGCTGTAAGGAGGCACCCCAACGTCCCCACACGGGGGCACCCACTGCCCTGTGGTGATGATGAGGCCACCTCCCTTTGTATCAGGCGAAGCCCCCGACACACACACACACACACACACACACACACACACACGGGGACGTTTTTGAGGCCGGCAAACCCGGGCCTTGCATCGTCCCCGGCGTAGCAAGTGGCCCCACTTCCTGCAGGGATGGTGTCAGAGGGGCCGTTAGACCAGAGGGTGGAGGACCTCGAAGAGGGGGAGGAAGTGGCTGTGGCCCCAGACCAGCCGGCGTTCACAGACGCGCCCCCCGCCGCCCCCTGCCCTCCCTCTCTCCAGGAGCCGGAGGTCGGCTGGACTCGGGGGGCAGAGGGGGACTGTGGGCGCCGACATGATGGCCAGCTGGGGGCTTCCCTGCACTGGGCACGGGGCGGGGAGCAGAGGTGGGTTCCCCCGCCTCCATCCCGGGGAGAAGTCCACCCGGCCGCCCGGGGACCACCTCCCTCGCTGCTCTTGGCGGCTGGGGCTGCTGCTAAGCAAGAGGAGGCCCCGGCCTGGCCCCTTCGGACGCCAATCGAGCCCTTGGCGCCCGTTGCCGTGAGCCTCAAGGAGCCCCCCAGGGTCAGCGCAGGAACGGGTCGGAGGCATGGTCTCCCGAGGCTCACGGTGACGGGAGAGGCTGGGGGCTCGATGGCACTGATCCCGGGCCCGCGCTCCGCGAACCCCCTGTGGTTCCTAAAGCAGGTTCTCCGCCGGGTGCGCAGACACCGTACACAGCTGTCTCAGGAAATGCCGAACACCCCCCACCCCCCCATCTCAGATACTTCATGGGGCACACGCGGAATGGGGGGACACTTCATGGAGCGCACACGGAATGAGGGGGCACTTCATGGAGAGCACACGGAATGGGGGGCACTTTATGGAGCACACACAGAATGGGAGGACACTTTATGGAGCGCACACGAAAAGAGGGGGCGCTTTATGGAGCGCACACGGAAGGAAGGGGCACTTTATGGAGCGCACACGGAATGAGGGGGCACTTCACAGAGTGCACACGGAATGAGACCACTTCACGGTTGGGAGCCACGCCCCTGGCCCCTGGCACAGCCATGGGTAAAACGGGGCACAGTGACTCCCTCGGGCGCTGACGACTTTTGCACGGATCTGGGAGCGCCCCCCGGAGTCTCAAAGGGCCTGTCCGGTGGAGCAATGTCTGATCCCAGCAGGGATCCTGCTCCCCAGAAGCCCACACCCCGGCTCTCAATAGACACTCCCACTGACAGGAGACACCCCAACTGACAGGGGACACCCCAACTGACAGGAGACACCCCACCTGACCGGGGACACCCCACCTGGCCGGAGACACCCCACCTGACAGGGGACACCCCACCTGACAGGAGACACCCCACCTGACCGGGGACAGCCCACCTGACAGGGGACGCCCCACCTGACCGGGGACACCCCACCAGACAGGGGACACCCCACCAGACAGGGGACACCCCACCTGACAGGGGACACTCCCACTGACCAGGGACACCCCACCTGACCGGAGGGCGGGAGATCCCGGAGCCGGGGGCATGTTTGGAGACTCGTGTAGAGACACGGACACAGTGGCTGGGAGCGCGCTCAGCACCCCCATCGACCCGCCCCCCCACAGGCCTGAGCGTTGCTCCAATGGAGACGGGGGGGAAAACACGAGTTATTTTCACCCCGAGAGCGAACACCCACCCCCAGAAACCAGATCCGCGGGAGCCGGCAGGCGTTCCTAGACCGACGGCCGCGTGTCTGGGTGAGTCACGCGACGTAGCTGGTCCAGACGGCTCCCGCCGCTCACACACACGCCCTCTTTCCTCGAGAGACGGCGTCCCCGCCCGCCCGCCCGCCTGCGGGGCCTCCGCTGGAGCAGACAGACTCAGAGACGTGGGTCCCGGGAAACCCACGGCCCGGGGAGCCCAAAATAACCACTCAGCACCAGCGTTGGGCCAAGCAGCACACGCTCAGCCGCTGCTGAGGAGGCGGCTGCAGGGAAACTCCCTGTTCTCCCTGCTGCCGGGGGGCGGGCGGGGGAGAGAGGGGGTGCGCAGGGTCAGATGCACGTCCGCGGTGACCCAGCCCGGGTCCCAGGGGGAGCTCGGCGCTGTCTGTGGGGAGGACGGAGCCTCCTCCACGCGGGACACGTACCCCCAAGGGCTAACTTTGCAGGGTCCCGGGCTCCCAGGCCTGGGCGGCAGCTGCGGGGCATTGGGCAGGGAGACCCGTGGGGCAGCCCCAGGGACCGAGGAACCCAGACGCCAGCTGCTCCGAGGTCACTCGTCCTGCCTCGTGAGAGACACAGGTGCCAGGGCAGGTGAGCCACAGTCGCCCCGGCCCTCACGGCTCTGACAACAGCACGCTTACTCTACAGCAGCGGTTCTCAACCTGTGGGTCGCGACCCCTTGGGGGGTCGAACGACACTTTCCCAGGGGTCGCCTAAGACCCTCGGAAAACACAGATACGATTCATCACAGTAGCACAATGACAGTGATGAAGCAGCAACGGAAATAATTTCATGGTTGGAGGTCACCACCCCAGGAGGAGCTGTCTTAAAGGGTCGCGGCCTTAGAAAGGTTGAGAACCGCCGAGACCGGTGTGGCTCAGTGGATAGAGCGTCGGCCTGCGGACTGAAAGGTCCCGGGTTTGATTCCGGTCGGGGGCATGTACCTTGCTGGCGGGCACATCTCCAGTGTGGGGCGTGCAGGAGGTGGCTGATCGGTGTCTCTCTCTCATCGATGTTTCTAGCTCTCTATCCCTCTCCCTTCCTCTCTATAAAAAATCAATAAGATATATTTTTTAAAAAAGGAAAGAAAGGTTGAGAACCACTGCTCTACAGAGACCTGTGAGTGTCCCTGCACCCGTCCTGCCCCTCGGAGCCCTGGGCCATGGGGACTGCAGGAGGACGGCCACACGGGGACCTGTCAGCGGGGGGCGCCGTCCTGGGCTCTGCTGTCACCAGGGCTCCCTCCCCCGCTCCTCCCCTCTCCCAGCTCCGTCACCCCAGTTCCCAGCCGGCGGTCCCAGCCGGCGGCCTCCGGGGGCGGCCAGGCTCCGTCCCGGCATGGAAGGGAGAACAGGACGGGCTCGGAGCCCTGGAGCCGACAGTCTCCTTCCACCCGGCTCTGGCACTGCCGTCCCCCCATCGACTGTGGGCCACCCCAGGACCCCAGACTCCCCGCAACGGCGGGTCTAGCCTGTGCGCGCCCCCGGGACCGGACACGACGCTCACTCACAGGCCCTCTGGCCCCCTTGCGCTGGCCGGAATCGCGCACCGACCTGCATGTTCCGGAGAGCCTCTGAGGACACGCACCGTGGACGCACCGCGGACGCACTGTGGACGCGCCGGGCCTCACCGCGCCAGGGAGGCGAAGGCCCTGACCCGGGCGCCTGGCCGCCGCCCTGCGGGTCCCCCGTGGGCCATGGGGCGCCGCTGTGCAGCCTGGTGCCTGCTGCCCGCCCGGCCAGGCCCGGAGTCTCCGGTGCCTCAGTCCCCGGGGCGTTCTGCCTGCAAACACCGCCTCTATGGCAACGAGGCAGCACAGCGCTGGGTCCTCCTTCGAGCAGAGGACCAGGAGCAGCGGGTCCGGGGCGCAGGGTGAGGTGGGATCAGGGCAGGCACCAGGGAGAGGGCGTGCCCGCAGGCAGGGCAGAGCAGCCGAGGCGGTGAGGGCCGTCCCACAGTCCCCGCACGTCCAGGCTGCAGGTTGGTCTCCAGTCAGGGCACCTACAAGGACCCACCAGGAAATGCACGGACATGTGGACTCACGTCTCTCTCTCTTAAATCAACAAATTTAAAAATGTTTTCTTTTCTTTCTTTATTTTTTAATATATTTTATTGATTTTTTACAGAGAGGAGGGGACAGGAATAGAGAGTTAGAAACATTGATGAGAGAGACACATCGATCAGCCGCCTCCTGCACGCTCCCTACTGGGGATGTGCCCGCCACCAAGGCACCTGCCCTTGATTGGAATCGAACCTGGGACCCTTCAGTCTGCAGGCCGACGCTCTATCCACTGAGCCACACCGGTTTTGGCAAAAAAATGTTTTCTTTTAAATGGGTGAGTCCAGCCTGTGGGGCTCAGTGATTGAGCGCCGACCTGTGAACCAGGAGGTCACAGTTCAATTCCCGGTCAGGGCACAGGCCCGGGTTGCAGGCTCGATCCCCAGTGTGGGGTATGCAGGAGGCAGCCAGTCCATGATTCTCTCTCATCCTTGATGTTTCTCTCTCTCTCCTCCCTCCAAAAGTCAACAAAGGGAGAAATATGATTTTTGAAAAGGGAAGCTTACGGCTCCTCAAACCTGCCTGCACGGTATTCTGAGTTCAGAGAAGAATCTCTCTGTATAAAAGCAGAAGTGACTGGCCGCCCAGCTGACCGGCCAGTAGCTCTGATGCTCAATGACCACCAGGGGGCAGATGCTCACTGCAGGAGCTGCCAAGCTGAGGTTACGTGGCAGCTGTGGTTCTCGGGTAATGCACCCAGAACCAGAGAGGAGGGATCCCAATTCTGGGGTGCTTCACCCAAGAACCACCCTCTCGCAATCTGGGACCCCTTGGGGGATGTGGGAGAGCCAGTTTCGGCCTGATCCCTATAAGCCAGGCTGAGGGACCCCATCTGTATGAATCTGTGCACCGAGCCTCTAGCATAAAATATTTTCTTTAAAACTTAGGCTCTGGCCAAACCCGGTGTGGCTCAGTGGATAGAGCGTCGGCCTGCGGACTGTAAGGTCCTGGGTTCGCTTCCGGTCAAGGGCATGTATGTACCTTGGTGGCGGGCACATCCCCAGTGGGTGGCGTGCAGGAGGTGGCTGATCAATGTCTCTCTCTCGTCGATGTTTCTGACTTTCTATCCTTCTCCCTTCCTCTCTGTAAAAAATCAATAAAATATATTAACAAAACAAACAAACAAAAAAAACTTAGGCTCTGTGGTAGCTTCCGGAGAGTTGGTTTTAATGATTTTAGTTGTGTTTGATTTAGCCGAAGAACACGGTGCCCAGGCTTGCTTGAGGCGTAGAGGAGTTTATTACACGTCGCTTTGTGGGCGGGATGCTCCCAGCACACAGGCCCCCTCCCTGCCACTCTGTAACCCCGAGCCTGGGGGCGTCCACAGCCCTCACACCCGTCGCCCGGGCATGGCTCTCGGGAGACACCGGCGCGGGCTCCCTGGCGGCACAGACATTGTCTTTGGTTACTTTTCCACGCAAACCAGAGCTCAGGCTCCTGGAGACACGGTTTAAATGACCCCTCAGGACACGGCCGTCTGGTCTACCCTCGACCGCGAGCCATCCCGGGGCTGAGCATCGGCCACGAGCACCTCTCCAACTGCAGTGCATGGAGCTCTCTGCGAGCGGGTCCCCGTGTGGTCATACATGCACACACACACACGTGCACACGCACAAACACACACAGGCACACCCAATGGCGGGTAGGCAGTGGCGTGCGTGTGTCTGGCCGGCCTCTGCAGCCCTCGGGACTCGAAGCCCATGGTGAGTGGCCGAGGAGCCCATGATGAGGGGGTGAGGCGCTCAGAGCCGGGGGGCCCCCCTCCTGGCCTGGTCCTGGCCGCCGGGTCCGAGGCTGGTCTTCCTCCCGGGACACTCTCGGGGTAGGATGAGCACAAGCCCCGGGGAAGCTGGGAAAAGGTTCCCCCTAACTCGCCATCTCCCCCTCCTCCACGCTGCCCATAGCACGGGACACGGCCGCTCGCTCCCCGCCGGGTGCTATGCGCCCGGGACAGAGCGGAGGGGCGGCGGCTGAGCGAGCTGGCCCTGCCGTCGGATACGCTCAGGAGTCCGTGACCCCGCCACCCTGAGGACACGCTCCTCAAGACGCAAAGGCCTTGATTGGCGGGGCTGGGAAAGGCCTCAGCGGAGCGGACGGGCCCGGGGCCTGGCTGGCCGGCTCGTGTCAGATCCGGCAGCTTCGCTGTGGAAACCTCCCCTTTCATGGGCTTGAAGTGCAGGTACATGTAAGCACATGGATGGGTGTTGTCATGGTGACAGGGCAGGAGGGGCCTTTCCTGTGGAGCCGGGAGACCGTCATGACGATGCGGCTCACTCGGCTCCCACGACCCTAGGAAGGGGCCCCGTGGAGCGGCCTCTCGCGTGGCGGCTCCTGTGGGGGGAGGGTACCCCCTCCGGGGTCAGAACCACGTGCTCACGCCCAGAACCCCCCATGGCTCGTTTCCCCAAGACCCTCCTTTAGAAAATGCTGCCCACGGAGGGGATGGTGGGCCCCGTGGCACCCCCAGAGGAGAACGCACATGCATCTCCCCCTGGTCTGAGAGAGCCGAGGCCACCCGGCCGGGTGGCTCAGTGGTTCGACCAGGAGGTCCCGGTTCGACTCCCAGTCAGAGCATAGGCTCAGGTTGCAGGCTCGGTCCCCAGTGCGGGGCGTGCAGGAGGCAGCCGGTCCGAGATTCTCTCTCATCATGGATGTCTCTCTCTCTCTGCCTCCCTTCCTCTCTGACATCAATACAAATACATGAATTACAAAGAAAAAGGACACGAGGCCGAGCTCGGTATCTTGCAAAAGGATGGATTGCTTCACACATTACTAAGAATTAAAATGATATCAACACACACGCGCGCACGCACACACACATGCACACGCACGGGCACACCTGCATGCACACACATGCACACACATGTGCACACGCACACACGTAGGCACACCCGACGGCGGAAAGGCAGCGGCACGTGTGCGTCGGGCACATCATCCGTGTGGCCAGGTCTGGCCGGCCTCTGCAGCCCTCGGGACTCGAAGCCCACTGTGCTTGGCTCAGGAGCCCATGGCGTCCCCCGGGGGCCCAGCCTGCATGGCCACAGGGCGGCCCCACCTCCCCAGCCGGCGTGGAGCCACTAGGAAGCTGCCAAACACGCAGCCAGCGGGGTGTATTGCTGTTTAGTGTGAACCAGAGGCAGGTTCGTGCGCTCACATACTAACCATGCGTGACCGGGACCGCGTGCCTGCCATACCTGCGTGACATTCAGCCAGGCAGTCACTGTGCAGGAAGCACGCTGCCCCTGGGACGGTGGGAGCCGAAGAAAGGAAACACCCCAAAAGCCACCGTATAAAACTCCTCCTCTGTCATGTTACCCTTTGACCCACACGGCCGCGTGAAATGCTCCAGAAACCTGCCTCCGTCTCCACCAAACCGTTCGGCCCAATTCCTGGAAACGCTCCCGACGGGAACCTGGGCTTCCCACGCAGGAGGCTGCTCCAGCTGGGGGCCGCCAACCGGAACCCGGGACCACCACCTGCCACCTGGGGCCCCCCTGGGGGTGGGCGGACGCAGCAGGCCCGGCCACACCCCAGCCTCCTCTCGCTCTCCTGTCTCTCTTGCCATTTGAAAAGCATCTAAGAGGTGTTTTTTTGTTCGTTGTTGTTTTAATATATATTTTATTGATTTTTTACAGAGAGGAAGGGAGAGGAATAGAGAGCTAGAAACATTGATGAGAGAGAGACATCAACCAGCTGCCTCCTGCACACCCCCCTACTGGGGATGTGCCCGCCACCCAGGTACATGCCCTTGACTGGAATCGAACCCGGGACCCTTCAGTCTGCAGATTGACGCTCTATCCACTGAGTCACACCGGTTTCGGCCTAAGAGGCTTTTGACAAAACACGCCACATAGAGCTTTACACAGGGGGGGGTGTCCCCCAAAGTGCAGCCACACGCTAACAGCCGATAACTCACTTAACTCTCGCTCCTTTTCAGGTCTGACTGATGCGAAATCTGGGTGACGCCAGAGGAGGCTGTGAACAGGAAGAATGTACCCTCAAGGGCCACTGGACCTCCTGTGGGGTGACCAGCACTCACAGGGAACGTTCACGGACGGAACCCGCAACAGCTGATGACAGGGGCCACCCCGACGAGGGACAGGGCGGGTCTGGCCGGGTCCGATCCCACGGCTCCGCGTCAGCCGCCGCCCGGACCTGAGCGCCCGTCCGTTTGAAAACAGGGGTTGACCAAAAAAAACTGCTCATCTCGGGGGGGGGGGGGTATTCCTCTAAAGCAGCGGTTCTCAACCTGTGGGCCGCAACCCCTTTGGGGGTCGAACGACCCTTTCACAGGGGTCGCCTAAGACCATCGGAAAACACCTATTTCCCATGGTCTTAGGAACCAACACCCCGCTCCTCGGTGTAGCCAAGTGTCGCCATGTCGTTGACTGTTGTCCTAGGAAGACTGTTGCCCAGGCTACACCACGATTCAAGACAAAATTTCATTTATGTGTCATTAGAAATAAATATTTCACCATATATAAGTACATATTGCTTTTGTGATGAATCCCTATGCTTTAATGA
>JAAGEH010000152.1:1253517-1272743 GCA_011751065.1 Lasiurus cinereus
TGCTCATTAGGTCCCACACGTGAGTGAGATCACGTGGTACGTGTCTTCCTCTGCCTGGCTCATTTCACTCGGCACAGTGCGCTCCAGGCGCGCCCAGTTCTGAGCGGGGAGGTCTGAGCAGGGCTCGCTGCCGCTGGGCTGAGTTCGTTCCTCTCCAGGTGGCTTGGCCCCCCTGCCCCCCCTGCTGCCCGCACGTCTTCCTGAGGCTGTTCTCCGCGCTGCTCCCGGTAGCTGTTCCCAGGACATCCTGGATCTTGTCCTTCCGTTTCTTTAAACATTTCAGTTGACTCAACATCTTAGAATTCCCTGCACTAGCCTACTTGAGTTCCTTTGTGATCTTTATTCTCCTGGTGTTTTTAGAGTATTCTTAAGACTTTATTGAGCTATAATAGCCCTAGCTCCGTGGTCAGCAGACTACGGCTCGAGAGCCACATGCGGCTCTCTTGAGTGTGGCTCGTCCACAAAATACCACGGCCTGGGCAAGTCTGTTTTGAAGAAGTGGCATTAGAAGAAGTTAAGTCTAAACATTTTGACTCTCAAAAGAAATTTTGATCGTGGTCCTGTTGATACTTGGCTCTGTTGACTAATGAGTTTGCCGACCACTGCCCTAGCTGGTTTGGCTCAATTGGGTAGATCGTCGGCCTGTGGACTGAAGAGTCCCAGGTTCGGTTCTGGTCAAGGGCACCTGGTGTCTGTGTCCATTGGTTAGGTTCATAGTCATGCATACAAGTCCTTTGGTTGACCTCTCCCCCTTACCTCCCCTCCCCTGCCTTCCCTCTGAGGTTTGACGGTCTGATCGATGCTTCTCTGCCTCTGGATCTGTTTGTTCATCAGTTTATGTTGTCCATTATGAGTGAGATCATGTGACATTTATCTTTCTCTGCCTGGCTTATTTCGCTCAGCATAATGCTCTCCAGCTCCATCTCTCTCTTTGGTGTTTCTATCTCTTCCTCCCCCTTTCTCTCTGAAATAAAAAAACAAAGATATGAACGTGTCCATGACAACGTGTCCATGGAGTGTAATCCCCACACCAAAAGTAGCCGTTCAGTTCCCAGTCAGGGTGTGTGCCCGATGCAACTTATCGCTGACTCTCTCTCCCTCTCCAAAGTCAACAGAAACAGGCTTGAGTGAGGATTAAAGAAAAACGCTTTCTCAGGCCCTTTCCCGCCCCGTGTAGTCCCCACCCACCTCACCCCGGGCAACCCAGGGGCTTGCACAGCCAGGCCGTTGGATCGCAGAGCACAGAGCCCGCACACACTCTCCTTTCTTCGCGCTTGGTCTGGCTGTGTTCACGCAGCACGGTGAGTTCACACACTCGTCCCTGTGGTCGCTGGCTCCCGAGTCGTGGGGCTGTATGAGCGTCTGCAGTCCGTTCAGTCACTCACCTGCTGGTGGACGTTGGGTTGTTTCCCGCTTTCGACCCATAAACAAGGCTGCTGGGACAGGCGTGTGCATGCGTGTGGCTTGGCCCTGCCTCTGCTCTTGAGGAAATGCCTCGGCGGGTGGTCACATTGGTACCGCAGGCCAGACCGGCCTTCCCTGCAGGGGCACCGTCCTCCCCAGCCAGGGGCCTGTAACTGCGTCTGCCTGCAGAAGCTTTGATGCGCCGGAAGCTTTTTTTATTATTATTTACTCAAATAAATGTCTACTGATAAAAACCAGTCGGCCCACGCACTGCAGCACGTCATGTGAGCTGCTATAGGTGGACTGCAAATGGCAAGTGTAATTAAAGTCCAGTTCATCGTGTGTCATAATGGTTGATAGCTAAGATGACAGTATCAAAACTCATATAATTGAAATAATAATCAGTTGTCTTTATAAGTGTTACTTCACATGAGTATTTGAAGATCTGGCTTCTAAAGTACTTTAGTCAGCAATTAATAAAACACTTAAAAACGAGTATAATACTTACCTGGCAGGGGAGACGCCATGATCACGGAGGTGGTTTTCCCAGGGCGAGGCTCACCCATTGCACTGCGATGTGCTGACCCTGCCATTTCCCCAGATGTGGGAAACGCGACGGCATCGTTTGTGGTAGCGGGGACTGCGTTCGCAACCACCCCTGGGGTGGGGGGCGGGATGAGTATAAGTCTTCCTATACGGCTTTGTTTTGTTAACTTTGAGATGCTCAGTAGCACAACGCAGTTCTTCTAGTGACCAATGGTTGTGGGATGGGGTTAACCGTAATTGTATGGGTGACAGTATTTTACTTACATCTTTGCCAGAAAGTTATGTTAATCCACATTTTGTAGTTGTCATCATAAACACATGGCACTGACACTATTTTATTTTATTTTCTAACAGAACAAAACTCCTTTAGTCAATGAGAGCCTGAAAAAGTTTTTAAATACGAAAGATGGTAAGATGTTCAGCTCTTCTTTATTTTGTCTGTCTGTACATTTTCCAATCCTATTTGGGAGAATCAGACATTGCAGGTTATTTTTCGGTGTCTGTGATTCTTATAGGTCCTTGTAACTTGAAATGAGATTTTATTGGACTGCTGTTCAGGTGCTTTGCTTACCATGGGCCCTGGGATAAAGCCAGGGTCACCGTAAGAGGTAGAACCATCAGTGAATTGTCACAGTGTCTCCCGGTGGTTGCTGCCAGACCTAGGATCCCAGTGAGAACAAGGGGAGACCGGTTTCCATCACTTCACTGTCCGCGTGGTGAAACCACGCAGAAACTTCCCTCCCGCAGCGCAGCCGGCCCTTCCCCGTGTCCGCGGAGGCTGGGCTGACGGCTCGCTCGCTCACCACCTCTCTCGCCCGCAGGCCGCCTGGTGGCTGGTCTGGTGGCAGAGTTTCTCCAGTTCTTTCATCTTGACTTCACCTTGGCCGTTTTCCAACCGGAAGCCAGCACGGTAAGCACGGCTGCCACCTCACCTGTGGGGCCTTTGACAGCGAAGAGCTCATGAACCGCTGGAAGGTAGCGTTTGACAACTGTAGTGTCTTTTGCATAAGGATGTTTTTGTAGCTCCCTGATTTCCTTAAACATCATCCACACGGCGGCGGTTCTGGCCCGTTTCTCTTAACTAGAAGGGGCGCTGTTGTAAGTGGACTTGTTCTGTAGACTGTGGCTGTTAATGGGAGCGTTGAACGTGGAGGTTGGTGAAAGGAATAGCAAATGTCAGCACCCCGATGCTTGCATTTTCTGGATGCTGAATCCCAGAGAGAAACTTGCTCGTGTTGTGGCATTGTATTTTATGTGTTTATGTCACACACGTGAGCAACTGTGCTTCCGGTGGAAAAAAGTACCATTAAACGGTGGGGTGTTGAAGGACTGTTCTATTCTGAACAGAGTGCGTATTTGGGAGTGAGCTGGGGTGCCAATGGGGCTCTGTGGCCACCTCAGTCTCCCTCCCCCACAAATATACTATGTAATTTTTAAAATGGACATTTCATTCATTAAAAAACAGTCTCTGGTTTTAGAAAGATGTCTTTAGGTTCTGAAAATGCTTTTCTTTAAGCTCTGAGTAAATAATTTTGTTATATACCTGTGCACTTATAGCTTACTTTGGCCTCTTATTTCTGCCCTAGTTTCAAGGTCTGGAAGGCCGAGAGAATCTAGCCCGGGACCTGGGTATTATTGAAGCGGAGGGCACTGTGGGCGGACCCTTGCTGTTGGAAGTGATCAGGCGTTGTCAGCAGAAGGCGAGAGGGCCGGCGCGTGGGGAGGTAAGGGCAGCCCTGAGCTTCGTTATCTCCTGGTCCGTCACTGCTGCCCCTGCCGCCGCAGTCCGTGCAGATAAAAGACTTCTCCTTGGCAACAACGTGAAACACACTCAGATCGGTTAAGTGCACATTGTCATGAAAACTGGAGGTGAGGGCGCTCTGAGCTGCAGCCGCCCTAGTCCTGTGGGTAGATCCTGCTCCCACTGGCTAGTGCTCCCCATCCCTTCTGACTGGTGCCCACCAACCCTTCCGACTGGTGCCCACCAACCCTTCCGGCTGGTGCCCACCGTCCCTTCCGACTGGTGCCCACCATCCCTTCCGACTGGTGCCCACCGTCCCTTCCGGCTGGTGCCCACCGCCCCTTCCGGCTGAGACAACCTTAGGGTTCCTGTTAGAGCCTCTGGAACCACTAGGGCTGACTGCCCACTACACCATAGATCGGTTCTTTTCATTGAAAAGGAAAATGTAAGAGAGTTGTGTGTAGAAGCAGGGCTGAGAGCTATTCAAGACAAGATGCTTTCGCAAGAAAAGGCACACGTAAGTGGTTTGTGGTTATAGAGGAGGTGTACACTAATTGGTTAGTTCTAAACATTCTGAGTAGTAATTTCTAGTCAGAGGGGCAGAGTGTTTCAGGATGAAATTTTGTTCAACCATAACGTGAACGCCGGGCGGGGAAGGAGGGCGCAGGGGCCTGGCCAGGGCACAGGCTGTCCCGCAGGCGCATGCGTGCACTGTGATTTCATTCGTTCATAATTGTTCGGCAAGGTTGGTGAGCACTCATCACAGGGGGGCACTGCTGGCTGCTAGTGGGCAAAAGAGACCTACACGTGAGGCTCCCTCTCCCGAGCCGCCGGCCGGAAATGCTGGTGGCAGCTCTCTCGGCTCCGTGGCCCTGACCTCCGGCTTGCTCTGGCCCTCCCCTCCCCTCCCCTCCCCTCCTCGGTGCACCTCTTGCATGCATGCCGGTTGCCCACATTTCTCCCACGTCTGCTGTCCCTGCTGTAGCCACTGGGAATAGCCCAGACTCTGGAGCCACACTGCTGAGCTTCACACCCAGCTCGGCCACACGCCTTAGGCTCCCCCCTCCCCGCGAAGTGGAGGTGTAGCAGGCCGCCGGGTGGGGTTGTGGTGAGGACTGAAGGCAGCCGTGTGTGAAGCCGGGAGCAGTGCTGGGCATTGGTGACCGTACCCCTGCTGGCCGCCGTTACCGCCCCGTCTCCCATTCTGTGGCCGTTGCTGTGCGGATGGTCCGAGTCCCGCTCAGTCCTTTCCCCTGATCACCACTGGTCAGTCCACGAGAAGGCTGGAGTCGGGGGGAAAGGATGACTCCCTTCTCCTCCTCACCACGTGAAAGCAGCACGGACAGAGTCCTGGTCCGGTCCTCCTGCCACACCGCTCTGCTGGTGCTGGGTTTGTCCCTCCACTCCTTGCTTCAGCCCGCGGCTGCCGGTCTGCTCCCGGAGGTGTGTGTCCTCTGTGTGCCGCTGGGTCAGAAGGCGTGGGGAGGCCGGGCGGGGGCCAGTGCCCTGGGAAGGGGAGGATGGGAGGGCTGCCCTTGAAGAGAGCGGTGCCCACGGGAGCAGCTGTGCGAGGAGGTTTTTTGAGACGAATGCAGGGCAGCCGGTCGCGGGGCAGCCGGTCGCGGGGCAGCCGGTCCCGGGCAGAGCGGGTGTCTGTGGAGTCCAGCAGGACCAGGGCCGTCAAGCAGGGAGGGGCCTCACAAAGCAAGGCTGGTCGAGGGAATACTTGGCAGCCCATCAGAATCTCAGTGTGTGTTGCTTTTTAAAATTAAAATTGGGGACATCTAATGAGGATATTGACATTAATTAGGAAGAAATCAACATACCAGCAGGTGGAGTAGTGTTTAATGCTGAAGTTCCTTGAGGTGTAATTGGTATGTTTATGTGTAAATGTGTTGTTTTAAACGAATGTTTCAGGGCGCCCTGGATCTGGCTGATGCGCGTTCTCCACCACCGTCGCCAGAAGAAAAGCTGAGCGCGCACACGGGCCCCAGTAAGGTGAGTCGGCGGCGGCGGCGGCACAGGGACGGTCCGGCCCGATAGGCCCAGCTCGGGTTCCTCCCAGCCTCACGCTCACACTCCTGTTTAGTTCTGCTTCTGCTTTCTTCCCTTGGGTGAAGTATAGGTTTTTAAGCATCAATTGTTTTTGCTTTAATGGGTAGTTTTTGAACTTTGTGTCTTAGAAAGGAATATACTACGTATTAAGTAAAATGGTAGACCATTGGACGTATTTGGTGCTTTGAACATTGCTTCTCATCTATACATTCCTGACTGGAGAAGGTTAGGCTCAGGAGTGTAGAACGCCGTGTTGAAGGGTGTCGCTGGGTGACAGTCTGGGATGGTAGGCCTGACGGTGTTTATATTAACGGGCCGTTTTGAGGGTTCGTAAGGTCTGTGAGCGAGGGCCCTATTGGTGTGTGGTTTCTGATGTTGCAGGTAGGGCCCTGATTCAGGGCGTGGTGTCAGAAGATGACTGGAGCCACTGGAATTCAGTCCGGGTGTTTGTGCGGGGGCAGGGGGAGTCGGAGGCAGGTGTGTGGGGGAGACCTGACCACCAGAGGGTGGTGTGCGCCGTGTGTGGGGACCGCGCTCTGGCCCTGCCCAGGCGCAGGCCCGAGTGTTCCTGGGGCAGCTGGACTGGTCGTGCGCTGTTTCTGCCGGGGCTGGGAGGCGTGCCGTGCTGCCAGAGCTGCCGGGCGGCTGCTTGTTGGGAGCCCAGGGCTGGTCGGGGGCCTGGACACGGGCCCTGGTGGCCCCTCCTGCTGCTGTCGGATGTGTCGGTGCTTTGTGTTGTCTGGGTGTAGAGGCCATTGTGCTGGGGGCCTGTGAGTGGCCTGCTCTGTGGGAGGGCCTTTAAGGCTTTCCCTCGATGCTCAGGGCAAGTTTACGAGGTTCCCTCGGAGCAGCTACCGGAGAGAAAAGCCTGGGGCAAAAGCTCTGCTTCCTGTGCAAATACCTGGCTTTCGGGGTTTACATAACACCCCCCCCCCCCCTACGTACTTACTGGGACCCAGCGCCTTGCTATTCGGAAGGTCCCTTTGGTCAGTAATGACTTCTTAGAACAGATGAGCAAGACTAACCTTTCCCATAAGTTATGTATGTCTTCAGATAAGATAGGAATGTCCGTTTTGCCTCTTCTTGTTCTCTTTATAGAAGTAGTTTAGGGGTTAAGAATTAGGACGAGAATCGGACATAATAAGTCAGTTAGGAAGCATTGCTCTAAACCAGCGATTTTCACCCGTGAGCGCAAGCGTGTTTCCGGCATCCGTGTCAGGCACCGGCCTCTTGCCCGCAGACGGTCAGATGTTAGTGACAGCAGCCGACACAGCATGGCCGTCCGGTGTGAAGGAGTCAGAGTGAGGGCAGTTTGGGGTCAGATTGGCAGACGTCTTTGTGTGCTGCCGAGTTAGCCATGGTCTGTGGCCGGAGAGGGACAGGTGGGAACCGCCGCTCTGCCTGGTCCCAGCGGAGGAGGGGGGTTTCTGAGGTGGATCAGCACGACCCGCAGGGGCCCTCGCTCCTCCCCCTTCTGTTCTCCGTGGAGCCTCTGTCACCCCACAGGGAGGCGCTGCAGCTCGTCTCTGGGGGCCCGGGCTCAGACAGCTCCCGCGGGCCTCGCGGGTCTCGGTTTGCATGTCAGTACTTTGCTCACCCTTCCTCGCCGGCGTCCTCTTTCTCTCAGTGCCTGAGCCATCAGGGGCTCCAGCGGGTCTCTGCCTGCTGTCCCCCTGCTCAGAGCCCAGGGATTCCGGGGCGGGTGGCCCAGTGCAGGGTCCGCCAGCCCTGGGGCTGCTTTGTGCTCCCGAGCAGAGGGGGGCCCTGGCCTGAAAGGAGGCTGCGCGGGAGTTCCAGCCCGGCCTCTCAGCACTCTCCGCTCAGTGTCCACCGGGAGGGCGGGCCTGGCTGTCCATGTGGAGGGCGGGCCTGTCCCCGGGTGGTCAGGCTCCACCAGTGACAGTGGGCAGGGTGGTTAAACACGAGTTGAGCCCTTGAGTGAAAGAGGTGGGTTTCCTAAAGGAACATACTCATATCTCCATTGTAAGGAATTTCCTAATAGGAACCCTTCTTAGTTTGCTTATGAGTTAGTTTATTTTGAAAGATGTGTACTTTGTGGTAAAACGCCGTTTTATTCTCATGCTCAGATACCAAGGTATAAAGGACAAGGTAAGAAGAAGACAAGCGGGCAGAAGTCTGGTGCCAAGGTAACATGCATGAGGGCAGAGGGACAGCAGCCTCCGGGGCGGGCCTGCACGGGCCCTCAGCCGGCAGCCCTATGGCGCGGGGTCACTTCCTTTGAAACGTCACCCTCTTTTCTCTGGAGTCAGACGTGACAAAGTCACGTGGCATAAAACAAGAAGTAATTTGACTTTCAGTTTTATCCAGGTGAAAGTCACACTGTTATATTTTTAAACTGTGCTGTCAGTTTTATTTTAAGGATTTTTTGGTTTTTGGCAACAAAAAAAGTTGAAAATGCTTGTTTTTTGAGTGGGTGGTCATGTACATATTCTTTTTATTTTTCAATATATTTTTATTGTTTTTTTACAGAGAGGAAAGGAGAGGGACAGAGAGCTAGAAACATCGATGAGAGAGAGAGACATCGATCAGCTGCCTCCTGCACGCCTTCCACTGGGGATGTGCCCACAACCAAGATACATGCCCTTGACCGGAATCCAACCTGAGACCTTTTAGTCCCCAGGCTGATGCTCTATCCACTGAGCCACACCGGTTTTGGCCATGTACATATTCTTTACATAATTTTTACCTGAGCTCAGTAGAACATTGCAGGACTTTTTGATACATTCCTATCGGTAAATTAAAGGCGAAACCTAGCTCCCTCGGGTGCTGTGTGTGCACAGCTGTGACCCGTGCACGTGGCTCAGCCGCCGAGCCCGAGGGAGGGCGGAGCCGCTGCCCGCTGTGCCAGCTGCCGGCTCTGCGTCCCCCCTCAGGTCACAAAATGGACCACGCCTGCACCCGGCCACTTTTAACTGCTAGCTCTCAGAGCTCGGAGGAGCAGTGTCAGCCGGCCGGTTCTTACCGCGTCGGAATAAGGTGTCCTCCACCCTCAGTCTGTGCGGCTCGCGTGCAGGTGAGCTTGGTTCCGGGAGACCCGAGGGCTCGCCGTGCTGGCCGCCTGGTTCTGCCGGCTCAGCGGCGAGCTCTGCCATCCGTCCGCACTGTTGTCATGCCTCACCACAGGGGGAGTTTTCAGTGTTACTCAGCAAGTACGTCTGCACGTTGGCATAGAGGACCTCATGTGCTCAGTGCTCTGGGCGAGGCAGTGAGCACGGCCCTCCCTGGCTAGTGCGGCGTGTACAATGGGTTGGAGAGGAGGCACCTGAAGGAAGGTCATTAGAAACAAGCCAGCGTGTTTTCACAGCTGCCTTCAGTCGGTGCCTTGGGCTTGAGGGCATGTTTCGTGGACCACACTTGTATGCTCCCGTTGGGGTCCTGGGGTAAGGGGTCCGAGCATTTGGAAGAAGTGGGTCCGTGGAACAGCACACGGCGGGAGACAGGTTGCACGCTGGGTCATGGAGCAGCGTGGGGCCCAGGCTCCTCGGGCAGGGCCTCAGGCGCCCGGGCGGAGGGGACTGGAGAGCCTGTGGGGCCGTGTCCGTCGCCCGAGCCCCAGACGCTGCCTCAGACTGAGCCCGGCTCCCTCGGCGCCCGGCCTGGTGGGAGTTGCGTTAGAGTCTGTGGTCCCCAGCACCGTTCCCGGCCGCACAGATGAGCCTCAGCGTCACCCTCCGCTCCGCTCTGCCTGTGCCTGCAGAAGGCTCCCACCCTTCACCCCACCACCCTAACGTTTAATAACCCATCCCCGGCCGCACAGATGAGCCTCAGCGTCACCCCTCCGCTTTCCGCTCTGCCTGTGCCTGCAGAAGGCTCCCACCCTTCACCCCACCACCCTAACGTTTAATAGCCCATCCCCGGCCCCATGTGTGTGTCACTGCGGCGCACACAGCTGGACGCCAGGGGGCGCCGTCCGCCTGTAGATTGGCAGCACTTCCCCGGGCAAGCCCTGCCAGGCGCCTTGCTTGTCCAGGAACCGGCTGGGGCGCCCAGCCAGGCTGCGGGCTGCCTTGTGGCTGCGGTGTGAGCAGAAGGCCCGAGTTCCTACTGCAGGTGAACTGGTAAAAAGCCATCCACGTGCACCTCAAACTGATTTGCACTTACTGGTAGGAGCCTGTCGGCATGCAAAGCAAAACCCCAGGTTTCAACCTCCTTGAACTTGGGTCAGATCACAGTAGGATTTCTGGGTGTTGCTATTGTGGGTCCGTAAAGGGGGCAGAAGAATCGGAAGCCAGTGGGTGGAGGGTAAGTGGGAGGGCAGTTCTTTACCGAGGTGACACTTGGCAACACGCCGACACCGACTCCCAGCGTGGGCCTGCTTCACGGAAGCCGTGCTGCCGTCCGAGAGGGGCGTAGGAGGCCTTGGTAGCTCGCTCACCGGGGAAAACTGAGTATTCGATGTTTTGTTTTTGATACGTAGACTATAAAATGCTTTTTACCTTTGCATTAAATATAATATAGAGGGTCACCCTTTTTGTAATCAATTTTCAAGGGTTTTTAAACTTGTGTATTGAGGTATTTTTTGCTTCAAGTCCTTTTAAAAAGGACCATTTCTTAAATCGTTGCTACTTCTCCCCCCAAATCTAGAATAAGCCCCGTGTCACGTTGATTTCGGGCAGTGATCTGTGTGTGTGTGTGTGTGTGTGTGTGTGTGTTTGGGATGGGGGATGTTTCTGTGTCTATTACGGACACCCCGGTTTTCTAGATAAACCAAGCATTATGTCCCCTTCACACACACACATCATTCTGAATGCGGGAGCACTCGTAGTGGGCAGTGTGCCCAGCGCTCCGCCTGGCCAGCTGTCCACTCCTGGCTGCTGCAGACCTGAGACCTGGCATCTGGGCACTGCTGTCCTCTGACCCCGAGCAGCTGGCTTCTTAGGCTGAGCGTGGAACAGCTGTGCGGGCTGGGCCGTCCCGTCTAGTTTCAGAGGCAGGCGCTGGTTCCGTGCACCTGCAGGAGGCCGGCTCGTGAAGAGAGCGTGGAAATAGGTCTTCCAGGCCACTGAGCTTCGAGAAGGGTGTGGGTTCTGTGATTCTAGAGTAGCACACTGTTTACTCTCTGTGCATGAATTAAACTTTTATGTGTGCATGGGTGTGTGAGAGAGAGAGAGAGACAGCTGTGGTAACATTGCTTAATATATTAGTAAGTCTCGCATCATACGCTGCCTTTGGTGGGTTTGGGGAAGGAAGCTGGGGGGATAAGGCTGGGCAGGAAGAGAATTTGCGTGAATTTTGTAAACTTTCTTTGGCTTTAATGTTTCTCTGTTATGAGCAGTTCAGATTAAGCCTTTAGTTTGGAAAACGTTTTTTTTTTCTAGTTCGTAGACATTCTAGGAATCAAGGTTTTGGTTGCTATGTCGTTAACACAGGCATGTCTAAGGGCAAGGAGAAACCGGTGAAGGACAGAACCCGGTTAGGATGTGAGGGTCAGGGCCCCCTGGAGACAAGGGAACATGTGCTGTTGCGTGCAGGCTGGAACAGGAGGCAGAGCGCTCACGGGCTTTGAATATTGGTGTAGACGCTCAGGAGCTGGCCCGTGTAGACACTCAGGCTGGTCCGTGTAGATGCTCAGGGGCTGGCTGGTGTAGACGCTCAGGGGCTGGCCAGTGTAGACGCTCAAGGGCTGGCCGGTGTAGACGCTCAGGCTGGTCCGTGTAGATCCTCAGGGGCTGGCTGGTGTAGACGCTCAGGCTGGCCGGTGTAGACGCTCAGGCTGGCCGGTGTAGACGCGCGGGCTGGCTGGACGCGCCATGGACATGGAGGTGCGGTGGGGCACCTCTGAGTGGCGGCCAGGGCTGCACTGGCGCAGATCCCCGTTTAGACCCGCCTGCAGCGGCCTCCTCCTCGTCGTGTGCGGGGTGCTGGGCTTGGGTGGGGGCTGTGCTCACTTTGCTGCCATTCTTGGTCCGTTCGTGTGAACTAACCTTCCTCTGCTGCCACGCTGGGCACGTTGACTTCCGGTAATTGGCGGAGCGGGAGGTGTGGGAGAGGAAGTGGGAAAGGCATGAATCAGTGGGTGGGCGTAGCAGAGGGTTCCTTCGGGAGGGCGAGGAGCGGTGCCCCATGTCTCTGACATTCCCCTGGCGGCCGAGGCCTGGGCCAGCTGGGGCCCTCGTTGCTCCGGACCCCCGGAGTTCACTGCCAGCCCCTCCCACCGCCCCTCCCAGCCTCACGCGCTCCT
The DNA here is from genome assembly GCA_011751065.1 of Lasiurus cinereus. Classification (NCBI taxonomy): domain Eukaryota; kingdom Metazoa; phylum Chordata; class Mammalia; order Chiroptera; family Vespertilionidae; genus Lasiurus; species Lasiurus cinereus. Next base: position 1,265,466 of record JAAGEH010000152.1, read on the forward strand.
GCCCAGGGTGGCGGATGTTGGGGACGCTGTGATTCAGAACACCGTGTTAGGTTTTGTTTCACCCCGGGACCTTGCTCTCCCCCGTCTCTTTCTAGAAAGCTGGTGGTGGTGCCAGTCCGAGTGACTCAAGCATCTCCTCGTCAGAACCAAAGAGCAAAAGCGGTCTTCCCTCGCTGGCCCCCGAGACAAAGGTCGGGCCTTTCTTGAGCAACAAGAGCCTGGATGTCGCCGACAAAGCTGGCCTTTGTCCGCAGGAGGATGACCTGGACGGAGATTCTTTCTTTGACGATCCCATTCCCAAACCCGAGAAAACCTACGGCTGGTGAGTCGGCTCTGGGTTGTCCCAGGGGAGGCTTGCACAGGGCGTTTCCCGCCTTGTTTGCTGTCAGGAAGCAGTGGCTGCCAACGGTGCCGAGCTCACTGGACGTGGCAGTGACTTGTGGGATCAAAGCCTTCGACGTGGCGCTGCGTCCGGAGTGAGGAAGCCTGGGTGTCCCGACTCCGCAGCAGGGGTCCTGAGCCTCGTGTGCCCGCCACTGTCGGAGCTGCAGGGCACAGGTGCCATACGGCACAGCCATGACAGGCACAGCGAGCAGGGGGTTGCCAGTCACAGGCACAGGGGCGGGACCCCCAAAGGAGGGCTGGCCCGCAGGCACTGTCTCAGTCCTGAGGCCGGGGCGCAGGTCTCGGGTGTGGAGTGGGGGGTCCGCCCGGAGAGCTGCCGTGGAATGGTGAGGAGGCGGCGACGGGCTGTGTCCTGAGTGGGAGCAGAAGACGAGCTCAGAGCAGTGGCTTCCCGGGAAGCCCCAGGTTTCCAGGCTGAGCACCTGGAAGGCGGAAACCGCCCTTGACTGAGCTGGGGGTGGGCGGGGGTGGGCCGGGGACAGGAGACCTCCGTTCCCACGGGCTGGGTTGGAGAAGACGGTCCCGGCAAAGGTGAGGGTGTGGCCGGGTGCAGGGAGCTCTGGCTGGATGCGCATTAGGGACTAGGCCTTCGGGAGCATGGACAGCTGGGCGCCTGCCGGGGTCACCAGGCCGTGGGAACTGCAGCAGCTCCAGGTCAGCCCGCAGAGAGCCAGCGGGCAGGGCCCTGAGCCGGGGCGGGAGGCTGGCCAGGCAGCCGCATTGAGCTCTGCTGTACCTTTCGCAGCCCGAGGCCGAGCATGGCCTTGACGCTCGGGTGAGTCAGATGTGGCATTGGGGTCGTGCTGTGCTGATGGGTCCGATGGGCTCAGGAAGGACGGAGGGGAGGGCTGTCGGTGGCGAATGCTTTTTGATGAGTTTTCTAGGAGGGTGCAGAGGAGGGGGTGGGGCTGTAGGGAGGGATGGGGTTCGAACTGTTAGAGCGGGAAAATGAACAGCACGCATGTGCTGGTATGGGGATGAGAAGAGTCCTGGGTCTTTTTGTTTGTTAATTCTCACCTAGGATGTTTTCCCATTGATTTTCAGAGAGAGAGGGAGGAAGGGAGAAAGAGAGACAGTGACGTGAGAGAGAGATCGGATCGGTTGCCTCTGCACGTGCCCTGACCAAGGCTTGGGATGAAGCCTGAAACCCAGGTATGTGCCCTTGACTGGAATCAAACCCACGGCCCTTTAGTCCACCCGCTCTGCCACAGAGCCAACCGGCTGGGGCAGGACAGCCAGCTGTCAGGAGGGAAGTCAGTGATGTCGGGACAGGCTTTCTGCCGAGCGACACTTGCGGGCTCAGGGCCTTCGTCTTCGCTGGGGGTGGGCGGGAGGGTCGGAGAGAGTCACTGACTGCGATGAGGAGGAGCAGTTGGGTGGCGCAGAGTTGGGGGAGGGGAGCCGTGTCCCCGGTGCCTCCTCGCCTCGCCCGCTGGTGTGTGCGCCGTGTGTGCTCGTGCCCGGGAGAGCTGCTTGTGCCGCTGTGCGGCAGAGGCCGGAGCCCGCTGACTGCCGTGTCCCGTTAGGAGAAGTGACCCTGGGAAGCCCGGAGGGAGCCTCACCTCGCTCGCCGACGCCCCCTCCTTGAAGAGTGGTCTCGGCTCCCTGCCGGGGGCCCCCTCCTCGAAAGACTCGGAAGGTGAGTGCTGGCTGCAGAGGTGGCGCTGGGCACTGGCTTTCTCTCCAGCCGTACGCAGCATTTGGTCGTTCCCATTCAGAGGTAGATTGTTAACACGGTGTCTGTGGATTTTTTTTTTAATATATTTTATTGATTTTTCACAGAGAGGAAGGGAGAGGGATAGAAAGTCAGAAACATCGATGAGAGAGAGACATTGATCAGCCGCCTCCTGCACACCCCACACTGGAAATGTGCCCACAAGCAAGGTACATGCCCCCAACCGGAATTGAACCCGGGGCCTTTCAGTCCGCAGGCCAACACTCTGTCCACTGAGCCAAACTGGTCTTGGCTGTCTGTTGATTTTTAAAGATATGGTCTGTATTCCGCTTTTCCTATGCCACCAAAACACTATTAGTTAACATTTTAGCTGTCTATCATGCTATCCGATATAAAAAAAAAGCCTAATACGCTAACTGTCCAGTCGTCATTCAGCCAATCAAAGAGTAATATGCTAATGATATGCTAAGGCCACTCATCTGCTCACTATGATGGGCACTGACCACCAGGGGGCAGACGCTCCGATCGGTAGGTTAGCTTGCTGCTGGGGTCCAGCCGATCAGGACTGAGTGAGATTAGGGGACATGCCCTGGAGCCCCCCCCCCGCAGCTCCCCTCCTGCTGGCCACCCTCCCCTGTGCCTCCCTGGCCCAGATCGTGCACCACCAGATGGGAGAGTGGTACTGCTGCCTCAGAGGATCATGTGATGTTCTACTTTTTATCGTCAGGGCAAACAGAGTAGCTGCCCACACAACAGCAAGGTGCCTTTCCCCTGCATGGGAGTATGGTCCCTGTGCATGCAGCGTCCTGATTGGGAGGGGGAAGTCTGACTGTGATTTAGGCCTCACATCCCCCGAGGGGTCCCGGATTGCGGGAGGATGAGGCCGGCCTGAGGGACCCCCTCCCCACACACGAGTTTTGTGCACCGGCTTCTGGTGGGAAAGAAGGAGGCTGGTTCACCGAGGGCCACGTTACAGCAAAGAACTGCACCGCAGGCGTCAGCCACACGTCGCCGGCTTCTGTTGAGGGAGCTTCGGTGTGAAGAAGCCCTTGTTCTGGGGGGAGACAGCGGACACGGCCGAGCAATGGCTGTGTTCCCAACGCTGACTTAACGCAGACGTGTCCTCCTGCTCACAGGGAAGAGGGGCGGCGCGGCTCTGAGAGACCTGAAGCTGGTGAACGACAAGACCGGACCCCTCGGACTAGGTAACTCGCGCCCAGTGCAGTGTTGATTGCTCGGAGGTGGTTATGTTTTAGGATAAAATCCTGATTGTCGTGTGCCTGAACTCATCCATGGGCCGAGGGGCTGAGTGGCAGCCACAGCAGGCACAGCGGACCCTTCTGGGCCCCCCCCCCCCCCGGGAGGCAGCGCCACCAGCTAGCCTGTCCTGGGGACTCGGCCGCCCTCCGCCAGCGGCTGGGACTCTGACCTGTCGTAGCAGTGATCCGGGCGGTGCCGCTGGATTCTTTATTTTCCGAGATCTACCCCACCCCCCACACACACACATCTCTCGGCTCTCTGGCACACGCACCCCCGCCCTCAGCGCAGCCCCTCTGGCCGGGGCCTCGCTTCGACGCCAGCTTTCCTTCCCTTTCCTCCTGGGCACCTTGTTCCTGCGGCGGCTGCGTGTGGGCAGCAGAAGTCAGCCCTCGGCCACCCGCCCTCTTCCTCGGCTCCCCCTTGGCATTCACGCTGGAGTCCTGGCCCGCCCTCCGGCCCGCCCTGTGCGCCCTCCTCGTCTGCCCACCTGCCCCGCGCCCTGATGCCTCGTGGTTGCGCCGCTTCCTCATGGGCCTTCCCGCCACCACGGCCTCCCCACCTCGGCCTAGGCATACACTTTCTCTCGATGTGTCCCCTGCCACCTTCCTTAGGTGTCCACTCAGCTGTCCGTGCGCTCTGTCAGGGCCTCGGTGCGCTTCAGTGCCGTGGGGCGTCTGAGCGGCCCTGCCCTGTGAGGTCCTCCCCCGGTGCTCACTGGGCGCTGGGTCTGCGGCCCTTCACAGGCAGGAGCCTGCGCTGACGGGGCAGGCAGGTGCCACAGCTCAGAGCCGAGGGACAGCAGGACACTGGCCAGCTCCCAGGTCCCGGGGCAGCGCCCACACCCATCGAGGAGGCTCTCTCTGCTCGCCTTTACGTTGATCTGTTGAGTGGGAAATATGATTGAGCACGTGGTTCTGATGAGAGATGACAGTAGAGAGAGTAAACGTGCAGCATGAGGAAGCTCGGAATAAGAGACCGTGTTCACTATAGGAATAACTGTGCTGCTTCTCGGGTACTTGGTTATTTGCTTGTGCTGGTATCTCACGTATGGGGACAGCGTTATTGCTGAGCTTTGGGACCTCTGTAATGATGCAGTATTAGTCAGTGATGTGTGTTTTGGGAAGGAAATGTGTGTGTGTAACTGCAGATAAGCTGTGAAGTGTGTTTATATAATATTAGAGGCCCGGTGCATGGGTTCATGTACCAGTGGGGTCCCTCAGCCTGGCCTGTGGCTCTCTGACATCCCCCAAGGGTCCTGGATTGCGAGAGGGCATAGGCCAGGCCAAGGGACCCCACCAGTGCACAATCGGGGCCGGGGAGGGACCACGGGAGGGCTCCAGGGTGTGTCCGGCCCGTCTTGCCCAGTCCTGATCAGCTAGACCCCAGCAGCAAGCTGACCCCGGTCAGAGCGACTGCCCCTGGTGGTTAGAGAGGTCATAGCGACTGGTCGAAGGAACAGTGGGACCCTTAGCTGATCAGGCTTTCATTGCTTAGGATAACGTGTCTCTCCCCGACTCCCCAGGCGCTGGAGAGGACGACGACTATGTGGACGACTTCAACAGGTGAGAGGGCAGGTGGGATAGGACCCCCGCCCCGGCTTCTTTTAGTGGGCGTGGCCTGTTCAGAGTGACGGTCAGGGGGGAGGGGGGAGGGGTTATTCCAGAGCCGCACGTGGCCTGGAAGCCTGGGAAGATCCCGCATCCGGATGGGGGAGTTCAGGAAACTCAGGGGAATGAATGAAGTGGCTGGAGAACTGATCTCCGTGCCAGGCCTCCCTGGGATGAGGGCCCTCCCCTCCCCTCCTCCTCCTCTCTTCCCCTCCTCTCTTTCCCCTTCTCTCCCCTTCCCCTCCTCTTCTCCTCATCTCCACTCCCCTCCTCCCTCCACCCTCGGGGCCTCGCGGGAACCGCCCCCATCTCCCGGACACGTGTGGCCCTCCCATGATCCCCCTGACTCCGGGTCGTGTGGGTGGTGACAGGAGGGGGCAGTCCTTCCTCTGGACGTGCTGGTGGAGGAGGGGATGCAGGAGGCTGGAGTCAGATGCACGGCAGAGCCCTCCCCCCGGAGGGTCTGAACTGGGCGCGGTAGCTGGCGGGCTGCCTTTCTCGTCGCCCCATTGACCGGCCCTGCTGCCCCGCCCGGGTTTCCAGGGTCATGTCGGTCGGCTTGGGCTGGCGGGTGTGGCACCTCATTCAGGGGGGAGGCCCAGACTGTTCTCTCTGATCCAGCACCAGCCACCGCTCGGAGCGGAGCGAGCTGAGCATCGGCGAGGAGATCGAGGAGGACCTGTCTGCGGAGCTGGACGACGCCAACACCAGCGACAAGGTCACGCAGAGCGGGTGCGGGCGGGCGCCGGGGTCATGCGCTCGAGGCACCACCCTGAGAGGGAGGCAGCCGGAAGGGCGGGAAGTGGGTGCCGGTGGAGCTCTCGGCGCCGTGTGTGCGGAGGTCAGAGCGCGCTGCGTGCTGATGTCCTCCGTCCTCTGTCCCGACCACAGCTCGAGGACCTGACGCAGGACCTGACCGTGTCGCAGCTCAGCGACGTCGCCGACTACCTGGAGGACGTGGCCTTCACCTGAGGGAGGTCGCGCCGCCAGGACGGACGGAGAGCCGCCGCTCGGGCTCCCCGGCCGCGGTGGCCGGAGTCTGCTCTGCCGGTGCCTGGAGCTCAGAACGCCTGGATATTTTTAAAGATGACTTTTCATTACACTGAACGGAACCTTCCATGGAGCCCGCGCCTGGATTTCCGTCGTGGTCTGGTACCTGCCGTTTCCCTCAGAGTAACTCGCTCGGTGCCTGAGCAGGGGGCACCGTGGAAATGCAGTGCTGAGAGCAGAGCGAGGGGTCAGGAAAGCCGCCGGCTGCGGCTCCCGGGCACGCGTGGCCTTGGTCTTCGGGGTCCCGCGTGGTCGGGGCTGCGGCCGTGGCAGGAGGAGCAGCTGCCGGAGCCCAGGGTGAGAGGCTTCCGTCCGTCCGGGAGGAGGTTACAGGGCCCTGGTGCTGCCAGCTCTGCTGCTCCTAAAGCGTGAGGCGGGTGGGGGTGGGGGTTCGTTGGTGCGGTTGTCATGGTGACCGCACACTGCTGTGTCCACGCGAGAAGCGATCCTCGCCCTCTGAGAGCTCAGTTCATCATCTGTGACCCCGTCTTGAAACATTCAGTTCCGAGGTGATCGGAGACCAGCGTGGTGCCTCCACGCGGACTGTGCATCCCGGTGGGCGCCGGTGGGTGCCGGTGGGTGCCAGTGGGGCAGAGCTGGAGTCTCGGCCTCGGGCGTGTCGGGGCGGCTTCCTGCTGCAGCTCCGCTGTCCCCCAGAGGAGCCCTCCCCGCCGGGCTGTGTTTACAGGGGCGCGGAGCCCGGGTACGCTCGCACGGTGCGAGTAATTACAAGTGAAGCTGTGACTGCGGGTCGTTTTGTACTTTTTTATTCAGTTAAACGGTGGCTTTTCCTGAAGCCGCCTTCCCCGGGAGGAGGAGGGTGGCTTGGTTGGTCTCTGGGCGCAGACGTGATGGTCAGCGGGCGCTCGCTTCCTTTCTCGGCCTCGCGCTCAGAAGGACCAGCCGCTGACGGGGGCGGGCAGTGCGGTGGGAGGGTCCGCTGGAGCGTGGGCACCGGAACCTGGAGTCCAGTGGACCAGGCCTCGGCGTGCAGGAGAGGACAGCGCCGCCGGCAGCCTGCACGCGCCGGCCGCCTCGTGTGCGGGGCTGCCACACTGCGCACGGCGGGCGCTGGCGTCCTGGTGCCCCCGCTCCCCTGTCTGTGCCCTCGCTCTGAAGCTCCGCTCTGTCCGCCGCTGGGAGCGCAGTGCGTGGTGGGGTGGACCTCGGAGGGGGGGGACAGGCGCAGGAGGGGCGTTCGCGTGAGGCCCGGGCAGTGCGCCTGCCTGTCCTTTCCCGTGACCACAGCCTGGCCTCCAGTCGTGTGTGTGTGTGTGGGGG
>JAAGEH010000152.1:1272843-1289462 GCA_011751065.1 Lasiurus cinereus
GGGGGGGGTTTAATGCCAAACACGGACGTCTTTCTCAGTAGCCTCAGTTGTAAATACTCGCTGTGAAAGTCACTTCCATGTGTGTGCTTTGGCCGGGTTTGAGTGTGTGCTCAGTGTGCTTTTGTTAAACGCATATTGAAATATCCCGTGAAATACGTGTTCATGGCAAAACCTGTGTTTTACAGGGGGTTTTCCAGATGCTAGCTCCGTTTATTGGAGGTGATTCGAGAGAATAAAAAGCTCGCACCTCTCATTCTTTGTGTTCATGTGGCAGTGACCGGCCAGTCTCCGTGTCGTCTGGGCCCCACCTGGCTCCCCCACAGCCCAGCACCCGCCCCGCCCCCTGGGCACGCCTGTCCCCCAGAACCGTGGCCGTCCGGCTCCTTCCCCTCCTGTTCTCAAGCTCCGGCCGGAGGGTTCCCTCCCGGGCCCCTCCCCTCGCCCCTGTCGGAGGGGCTGTTTCTTGCCCAGAAGCTCCATTGGTGCGGGCAGTTCTGAAGCCCTTGGTGGTGGTGGCTGAATGGCACCCCCGCCGTCTGCCCAGCAGGCTCTGAGCGAGGGCCCAGCTGCCCTTCTCCCAGCGGCCAGGCGGGAACGTGGCTCCCAGAGGAAGTGGACAGTCGTCCGTCCGTTGCTGAGTGGCTGCTGGCACCAGACAGCAGAGCGGGACTCGAGGCGGCTGACGGCGACCCGATTGGACAGGGGAGGGCGAGCAAAGAAGAGCCACCGAGCCATACAGACCCCCTGCTGGGCGCTGGGGTCCCCCCTGCACAGCCCTGGGGTCCCCGTGGCAGCCTCCGTTCTGGGGAAACTGGTGGGAGCGAGGGAGGCTGCCTTCCAGTCATCCTCGCGGCTCCCAGAACCGGGAGCGGGCCTGGCGCCAGGAGATGCGAGGGCGGCCGGGCCTCCGCACCGGGTGGAAGGTGGAGCGTGAGGTGACCTGGTGCCCGGGGTCGGGGGATCCCAGCCGAAGCCCAGGCCACACCCGGGAGCCGCCCAGGTGGCTGCCGCAGGGAGTGGGGGGCGGAGCCCAGGCAGGCCCTCCCCGCGGGGCGGACGGGTGCAGCTGGAGGGAGGGTCCCGGCGCCCTCTCCTCGGGGCGGAGGGGTGGCTGCCTTGGGTGCGGGTGGACCTCGGCAGCAGGAAGTGGCAGCGATTTTCACAGCAGGAAGCCCGACCTGGCTGCGCTTGGATGGGGAGGAGAGGAGAGAGACGGCCGGTGTCCCGTGAGTTTCTGTTCCTCCTGCGAGGCCCCGTTCGTGCGTCACTTCCCCAAAGCCTCCTGCGGCCGAGCCCCCAGCACCACCACCTCGATGTGCTTCCTCTCCAGCCCCCCTGCCCGTGCTGGGCCCGGACCCCACCCCACTCCCCGGCACCCGCGGGCGACGGGAAGAGCACGGGGTGTGAGAGCAGGTGCACCGGGCGGCCTGCACCGCACTGGAGCTCAGCTCCCGAAATGCGTGGGGACCAGCATAGGTCACCTGTGCAGGGCCCTGAGGCCGGAGTCCAGGCTGAGTGGGGGAGTGGCAGGTCCCAGAGTTGTGACATGGTCACCCCCACCAATATTCACCCAGAAAAAAACCTCGTACACATCACAGTCGCTCCCCGTTTTCCACCCCACCCCTCTTCCCCAACACAATGCTTCCTGTCGCTACAGACCAGCCTGCACTGGCCTTTGCTTATATGGAATTATGGAACACTAGAGGCCCGGTGCACGAATCGGTGCACCAGTGGGGTCCCCCAGCCTGGCCTGTGGGATCGGGCCGAAACCGGCTCTCCAACATTCCCTGAGGGGTCCCGGATTGCAAGAGGGGGCAGACCAGGCAGAGGGACTCTACCAGTGCACGACTAGAGGACTCCAGGGCATGCCCGACCCGTCTCGCTCAGTCCCAATTGGCGGGGACCCCAGCAGCAAACTAACCTACCGGTCAGAGTGTCTTTCCCCCGGTGGTCAGTGCACGTCATAGTAAGCAGTTGAGCAGCCTTAGCATATCATTAGCGTATTACGCTTTGACTGGTGGAAGGGACGACCAGACCCTTAGCATATTAGGCTTTTATTATACAGGATGTAACCAATGTTGCCTTTCATGACTGGCTTCTCTCACTTAACATTGTTTTCTAGGTGAATCCATATTGTAGCATCTCTTGCTGACCCATTTCTTTTTGTTGCTGCATAGTATCCCACAGTGTGGATATACCAGGTGTACTGGTTAATAATGCGTTTTATTTATTTATTTATTTTGTAAATATATTTTATTGATTTTTCACAGAGAAGAAGGGAAAGGGATGGAAAGCCAGAAACACAGATGAGAAAGAGACATCGATCAGCCGCCTCTTGCACACCCCCTACTGGGGATGTGCCCGCAACCAATGTACGTGCCTTTGACCAGAATCGAACCTGGAACCTTTCAGTCCCAAAGCCGACGCTCTATCCACTGAGCAAAACCAGTCTCGGCAATAATGCGTTTTTTTTAATAGGTGGAGTTACACATTATGTTGATATATATGCAATTTGATATGTATGCTATTTTGATGTATTGGCAACAAGCTTCAAAACTTCATATGTCAAATTTTCTGAAGGTGTTAACATCATAAATATTTTTATACTTAAAAATGTTGAATTTCATGCCAAAAAATAAAAAGAGCATTTCCAGGAAGTTTTAATTCATTATTTTGAAGAAAAGTGCTACTGAGTCTAACTGTGACTGGTGATAAAAAGTGGATTTATTTTGAGAATTCCAAATGCACACAATTATGGGTTGATCCAGGTCAGCCATCAACATAGACTGCAAGACCAAATTGCTTCAGAAAGAAGACAATGCTCTGCGTTTGGTGGGATCAGGAGGGTGTGGTGTATGATGAGCTTCTAAAACCAGGTGAAACCGTTAGTACTGATCACTACCGACAACAAATAATCAATTTGAACCATGCTTTGGTCATAAAATGACCAGAATGTGCCAGAAAACACAGCAAAGTAATTTTGCTTCATGATGATGCACCATCACACACTTCAAAACCGGTTAAAGACACGTTAAAAGATCTTGCCTGGGAAGTATGAGCCCACCCGCCGTGTTCACCAGCCCTGGCTCCTTCAGATGACCTCTTGTTCCGATCGATGGCACACGCACTTTCTGAGCAGCCCTTCAAAATGCACAAAAGTGGAAACTTGGGTCTCTGAATGGTTTGCCTCAAAACAAGATAAGTTCTACCGGGACGGTCTCCGCAGATGACCCGAGAAACGGGGGAAATGTGGGGCTAGCGATGGGCATTCCTTTGAGTAAAGCACTTCCGATGTTTCTCTTGAAATTACTGTTTTAGATGACAAAACCCGCATTGTTATCCGGTGCACCTGGTACATCCTTGATACGTTCATTCATAGGTGAGTGGACAGGAGGGCTGACTCCACATTACGTTGTTCTGAATAACACTGCTAAGAACATCCACACCCAAGTTTTCCGTGGACATTCGTTTCCTGCCCTTGGGGGATGCACGTGGAGGTGGGGTTTCTGAGTCACGTGATGATTCACCTAAAGAAATGGCTGCTCTGCACCCACAGCTGCTGCCCCCACCCCCACCGCCGGCATGCAGAAAACTCCCTATTCCTCCACATTCTCCTGAATGGCAGCCATTCTGGCCAGCGTGCACTATCTTGCACCATGGCTGGGATTTGCACGTGGAGTGTGCTGTGTGTATGCACTTAAGAATGTGTGCAGGGAGCGGTTATAGGGTTAAGCCTCGGGCTGACCTGCTGGCAAAGCCACAAACAGGTCCCAGCTTAGAGGGCAGATCCGCCTGGCACAATTCAGCTTGGTCTGGTGACTGACTGCCCACTAGGTCCTTCCTGGGCAGCTGAGGTGCTGCCAAAACAAGTGGAACTCACAAGAACATGGTAACTATGGTGACCACCACCACTTTACCCCTGGCTATAAAATAAAGGCTCAGCTTGCCGTCTGGATCTGCCCTGTGGTCTCAGCCAGGCACAGGAGATGCCCCTGGACCCACCTTATTCTCTCTCTCTGTCTGCTCTTCAGCCTTCGCCGCCCTCCCCCTGGCTCGCCCAGCCCTTGGCTGTGCCGGCGCGGCGCAGAGGTGTAGTTGGGCCCGGCTGGTGGGGCTCAGTGGTTGAGCATCGACCTGTGAACCAGGAGGTCACGGTTTGATTCCTGGTCAGGGCCCAGGCCCAGGTTGTGGGCTCGATCCCCAGTGTGGGGCCTGCAGGAGGCAGCCGATCAATGATTCTCATCCATGTTTCTCTCCCTCTCTCCATCTCTCGCTCTCGCTCTCACTCTCCCCCCGCTCCCTCTCTGAAATTAAAAGGAAGGTTAAGAGCGTGAAGAATGTCGTTTGCTGCTGTTCATGGCGTGCTCTGTGGGTGTCCCGGGGGCAGTTGGACAGAGTTGCTCTTTCCCTGCGGTTTTAGTCTTGGTTCTGCTATTGGAAATGGGGTGTTGAAATCCGTGGTTGAGATCGGCTGCTGTTTTGAAGTCTTACCTTTCTTCCTTGCTGCTAGCCGTCAGCTAGTGACTGACCACCAGGACTGATTTCTTGCTCCGGCAGAAATCCAGCCCTCTCTTCTCCTTCGGGCGGGCAGGCAGCCTGCCTCTCGGCGGCGGCCCCTCCCTTCTTGGTGGGCTTTGCAGGGCCACGGCGGAGCCTACACCTGGGCCACAGCTGGAAGAGGGAGCACCGGCTGCTGTGGGTGGAGGAGGGCGATGATCCCGAATCGAGGGAAGATCCTGAACCGTCCAAGCAGTGGGCAATCGGGTCTCCATGGGAGGAACTCCACTTTATCTTGAAGTAGAAGGTAATGTGTACTGTGAATGTTTCCCGTGTTAAAGGCTTCTAGTCTCACGTGAGGAGGATTTTGGTGGAGGGACTGTCCCCGAGTCACCCTATCGCCAGGTCTTACAAGTGCGGTGAGCCAGGGACCAGGGCCAGGGCGTCTGTTACATAACACAACGCGCTCGCTCACACACACACACACACACACACACACACACACACACACACGAGTCCAACCCACAGGGCCAAACCGCAGTGGAAAAGCCAGCCTCGACCTCGAGAGAAATGACAAGGAGCCTTCTGCAGAGCTTCCTACGGTGGCATGCTGCTAAGGTGGCCTAATTTCTCTGCTCGCAAAGCCACACACACAGGAGGCGTCGGTCTCTATGTAAAAAAAAAAAAGGTACATATGAGCTTCCTGTGGACAGCTACCCTGGGAGCATGTGCAGATGCAGTAGTGCTGGGGTGCTGTGCCTTGTGGGAAAGGACCATTTCCTCACCCCTTCCTCCCTGCCATCCTCCCTTCCTCCCTTCTTCCCTTCCTTCCTTCCTTCTGTTCATACTCCTGGGTGTCTACCTCCTGCCAGGTTATTTTACAAAAGTCCCTTCCATTAAGTTGTTGTTTGCTTGATCCCCGAAGGCGACAAGTAGAAATAATCCAGGAGAATGTTTCTCGTTAGAGCAGCGGTTCTCAACCTGTGGGTCGCGACCCCGATGGGGGTCGAACGACCAAAACACGGGTCGCCTAAAGCCATCGGAAAATACAGGTATTTACATTACGATTCATTAACAGCAGCAAAATGACAGTGATGAAGTAGCAGCAATGAAAATAATTTTATGGTTGGGGGTCACCACCACATGAGGACCTGTCTTAAAGGGTCGCGGCCTTAGGAAGGTTGAGAACCACTGCGTTAGAGGGATTCAGTCAAGTACAGACCTTACGCAGTGACATGAGGAGTTAAAGTGAGACGTTAGAGGAAAATAATGCAGGAAGCCAGGGGGTGGGGGGGGCGGGGTGAGGGCCCTCGCTCTCACGGAAGGCGGGATCCCCGCCTCCTTTTCCTGACTCACCGAGAAGAGCTCTTTCACCAAAACGGAGCCACGCGAGGACCCCGAGCGGGACTGGTTTTGTCACTTAAAAAATCAACAAACTCCTCGTTCCCTAACGGTGGCCAGAGACCTGTTAGCAGGTTGGCAGCGGAGCGGAGATGGCAGTGGTGCCCGCAGCGTGGTGGCTGTGAGGACAGAGCCACGCCCGCCCTCGGGCCCGACGGTGTCGGTGGAGCCGGCGAGGACGGGAACGGGTGTGCGCGGAGAAGCGACGCCTAAAGCTTCCCGACCCAGAAAACATACCCCCACCGACTCCTGTTCTCCTCGTTCCTCCTCACCCACGATATTTTCCCGGTGATTTCAGAGAGAGAGGGAGGGAGGGAGAAACACCCCTTTGAGAGAGACACCGATGGGTGGCCTCCTGAACGCGCCCTGACCGGGGGGCCAGGGACCCAACCTGCAGCCTCGGTCTCTGTGCCCTCGGCCCGGCATCGAACACGGGACCCTCTGGCCCTCGGGCTGACGCTCCAACCACGGAGCCACCAGCCAGGGAGGGCGGCCCTTGTTCCTTTCTCTGGCTGGACAGGCGGCGGAGTCCGGCCCTCCCGCTAAGTCTGTCCGGGCACCCTCTGTCTTCCGTGCCGTGTGTAGACCCTGAGCACTCGGTCTGGTTACTGACACGTTACCCGAGACCCGTTTCGAACTCCGCCTCCACCCGTGGCCTGAGCCCGGGGGGTTAGCTTTGAGCTGAGACGCGTGTGACCTGGGTGGGACGTGGAAGCATCGTCCAGAGCCCACAGTCTGCACCTTCTGCTCACAGGGGAGTCCGAGCAGGCAGGTGGACAGGAACAGGAAGTGCCCGGGCGGCAGGGTGGGGCCGGAGCCGGAGGGCAGGGTTTTCAGGTCCTGCCCTGTCCCCCAGGTGCTTCAGGGGTCGGCACCAGCCTGTGGCCACGCCCAGAGCCAGTTTCAGCGCCGAGTAGCTGAGTCGCGTGACACGGGAATCCCATCCCAATGAAACGGTTAAAAACAGACCAGAAACGGTGGTGGTGGTGGTGGTGGGGGGAGGCATGGAGAAAGACACACTATGTGAACATGCAGACAGTAAAAATCCCACAGTGCTCGGTGCAACGTGGCTCCGGCATCTGCTCTGCTCCACGCAGCAGCCGCAGAGAGCGTCCATCGCCCCCGTGCTCACAGCGAGAAGAAACCGGGGCATCGAGTCACCGCTGTCTCAGCCCCCGGAAAGCGCCGGGCAAGACGGCGCTGAGCTGCGTTCCCCGGACGGAAGAGCCAGCATGGATGCCTCGCCTGATGCCATCCGATCCCCGAGGAAAAGAGAAAGAAAGGGAGCACCAAACAGAGGATGGCGAGTCCTTCCCCCACACAGCGCAAGACAGTCAATCTCAGACCCACCAGCTCAGAGAACAAGCCCCCCATAAACACAAAACAGAACAAAATCATTTCAAACAAAGAAACCCCCTGAGACGGAGTAGCCGCTGAGGACAGGAGGAGGGGATGCCTCCAGAGGGCGTGTGACCTTCCCTGTAGACGGAGACCAGCCCACAGCCTCCCGTCCCATTGCCGTCGAGGGCGAGGGGACGCGAGCTCTGCCGTGTAAAAGGCAGGAGCGGGGGCCCCGGAAAAGCAGCTGTCACCACGAAGGCACAGCCATGTGCTTCCTGGAGCCCCCGGCCCCACCACACCCAGCGGCCGGGATGGGTAGACGCGCGGAGCAGTGAGGCGGCTCCAGGAACAGCCCGATGGATAGAGCAGGCGCTGCACAGGGTCCCTCGTAGTCTGTGCTTTCGAAGGAGACGGTGAGTGCGGCCTCCCATCCGTGGACGCCATCACACGGGCGCTGCCGCGGGCGGGGGCGGGAAGCGTGATGTCACGGGGACTGCCCAGGGCCGGCCGACAGGTGCTGGAAATGTCCAGGTTTCGGGGCTTCAAACAGCCCTTGCAGATCAGTCGCTGGCATCACTGAACATGGTTGTACGTGAAAAACCGCAAGAAGTGTGAGTCAGGAGGGGGACTGATGGGGACGGGGGTGGCGGGGGAGGACTGATAAGCTTTCTTATCGTGTGATCAGCTGAGATGGGAGTCCCCAGCGCTGGGGAAACGGCCTTTTCTGGGCGCGGATGGACGGACGGACGGACGGACGGGTGGGAGCTGCAGCCCCTCGGGGAGCCTCCGGCCTGAAGCAGCCCCCTGCCCTGCGCTGAGGGGGTACCCCCTCCCCCCTCGGGGCCGGGACGCCGTGACCTGGGTCCCTGGGCCGAGATGGGGGGCCAGGCACACAGAGCAGACGGTGCCGGGTGCCAAGAGCCCGAGCTGCGTGCTTTTTAAACCCTCGGCCGACGCTAAGACCGGTGCGGCTCAGTGGACAGAGCGTCGGCCTGCGGACTGAAAGGTCCTGGGTTTGATTCTGATCAAGAGCATGGACCTTGGTTGCAGGCACATCTCCACTGGGGGGTGTGCAGGAGGCGGCTGATGGATATCTCTCTCATCGATGTTTCTGACTCTCTGTCCCTCTCCCTTCCTCTCTGTAAAAAAATCAATAAAATATATTTAAAAAAAAATAAAACCCTCAGCCAAGGTGAGAGCGAGGACGGGAGAGAGGCATCTCTCCATCGCCTCTCATCCGCTATTTACTTTCAGGTCATGTACTTCCAGGCCGTTTACTTCCAGGTCACTTACTTCCAGGCCTCAGCCGGATCCCTTGCCCTGGAACCAGTGTCCACTCTGAAAGGCCGCCCCCCGCTCAGGGCCGTGGCCCATTTCCCTGAAAATGGGAAGGGGCCCATGAGCGGACGCTGTGGTCTTAGCTCCTGGGGTGGCCGTGTCCCAGCCACCCCACCCCCCTCTCCCTTCACCCCACCCCAGCTTCACACAGGTGTCCCCAGAAAGGCACCTACTTTTTCATCTCTCTCAAGTTGAAACCTCTTCCGCTTCTGAGATGACGGGTCCCAGCTGCTCGCCCCAGATTGCGGGCGGCCCTATCTCTGCATCAGCGGCAGCCGGCGCCCGACCGCCCCGAGATTGCTGCTGCGGGGAGACGCCCCTAAAAAAAGCCCTCGCTCCTGCTGCTCAGCCAGTGCCGGCGGGTGGGGACCCCTCCTTCCCGGCTGGCCCAGGTGCCTGCCGGTGGGAGACACAGGCAGGAGCCGGGGAGGAGCCAGAGCAAGTGGGGAGGTGGGAGGCCGAGCATTGGAGGGGACACCTGGTTGGGGGGGAGGGAAGCATCCTCAGCAGAGAAACAGCAAGGAGTGGCTCAGCGCCTGGGGGTTCTCAGTCCCCGTGGCCGTGCCTTCGCCCGAAGTCCGCTCTTTGTCCTGGAAGGAGCCTGGGCCCCAGCCCGCGGGAACCTGGCGACCGGGAACTCGGGGACCTGGCCCTCCGCTGGGTCTGCGGTCAGAGGGGCTGCGGGCGGCACGGACCGGCACCCACACTCTCTGTTTCACTTCCAGTGCAGCCCCAGGCTCACGTGACCTCTAGCCACTTACCCGCCGCGGCCTCTGGTCACCATTTATCAAACAGAGCAACTGGGGCTGGTGCGGAGCGGACCATCACGTGGGGCCATAGTCCGTAAGCCCGTGTGTCTGTCCCCACATGGGCTCCCACAAACCCTCACCTGGAGGCCAGCTGGGGACCCACCCGGGGAAGGAAACCCCCCCCACCACCACCACCAAGAGGGCTCAGGACTCACCCGGGTCGATGAGTTATTACTGTGTTGTTGTTGTGAACCCTCACCAACCAGACTCTGTCATTTTGCTGCTGTTAATGAATCATCATGTAAATACAGTGGTCCCTCGAGATACGAGTTTCATTCGTTCCGTCACCTTGAGGCGTGGGAAACTAGGAGACGCTCGCGTCGCGGTAAACGGGTGGGTCGTGTGCAGCCGGCCGATCCTCGCGGTGACTCCTATCTCAACTGTTGCTCGTATTTCAAAGCAAAAATCGCTCGCGCGACGGCTCGTATCTCAACAATCTCGTAGGTTAGGGCACTCGTATCTCGAGGTGCCACTGTATCTGTTTTCCGATGGTCTTAGGCGACCTGGCTAGCAGTTTTCAACCTGTGGGTCGAGACCCACACGTGGAGAACCGCTGCTGGAGAGCCTAAGACCATCGGAAAACACAGATATTTACATTTCGTTTCATTAACAGCAGCAAAATGACAGTGATGAAGTAGCAACGAACATAATTTTATGGTTGGGGGTCACCACCACATGAGGAGCCGTCTTAAAAGGTCACAGCGTTAAAAAAGGTTGAGAACCACTGAACCAGAGGGTATGTCCCCAGTGTCTGTGAGGGAGAGAGGGGAGGAGAGAGGGACGGACAGAAGCATCGATGTGAGAGAAACACACCGATGGGTCGCCTCCTGCAGGAGCCCCGACCAGGGCCCGGCCGGGGAGGAGCCTGCCTGCTCCTGAGGTCCGCGCCCTGGACCAGGATGGAACCCGGGACCCTTGGGTCTGCAGGCCGGCGCTCTATCCGCTGAGCCAGACCAGCCCGGGCTCAGAGGAAGTGTCTGCTAGCAACGCTCGGTCTCACGGGGTAAGAAGTTCTCCTGGAACTCCCCTCCCGCTCCCTCGGTCTCCGCCCAGCACAGTTCCGGGCACATAACCAGCCTCTGCGCCCGTTGGGGAACCGAGAGTGAGGCTGCTGCTGGCAGAGGAGAGCTCTTTACCGGTGGACGTAACATTGGTGTCTACCCTGGATTTTCTCATTTCGGGGCCAAACACTAAATGTAGTTCCTACAATTCCTTTTTATGTTTAATTTTTTAAAATATATTGATTTCAGAGAGGAAGGGAGAGGGAGGAAGAGAGGCAACATTAATGAGGGGAGAGAACCATCCATCATCTGCCTCCTGCACGCCCCACCGGAGATGGAGCCCGCAACCCAGTCATGGGCTCTGACCGGGAACCGAACCGTGACCTCCTGGTTCACAGGTTGACTCTCACGCCAGCCGGGCCTGTAATTCTTCTTTAAAAGGCGTGGCCCCGCCAAAACCGGTGTGGCTCAGCAGATAGAGCATCGGCCAGCGGACTGAAAGGTTCCAGGTTCGATTCCGGTCAAGGGCATGGACCTTGGTGGCGGGCCCATCCCCAGTAGGAGGCGCATGCAGGAGGCGGCTGATCGATGTCTCTCTCTCATCGATGTTTCTAACTCTCTATCCCTCTCCCTTCCTCTCTGTAAAAAATCAATAAAATATATTTAAAAATAAAATAAAATAAAGGCGTGGCCCCAAGCCCTCAGGCAGGCAGGCGGCATTTCTGCCTGCAGCTCCCATCGCTTCTAAGACGGGGTGCCCAGGCCTGAAGAAGTGATTGATCCCCTGTTGTCCGGTCCGTGTGACACCTCTAGCCCCGCCACCTGACCTGCTGGGTGGCCCCAGGGGCTCCCCGTGGCGGGTCCCCGGCACCCCTGCCCTCTGCTGCGTGATTTCACCGAAGGCGGACGTGGCCCCGGCCAGTGGATCGGCCTCGGCCTGAGACTTGGTCTGGTCCCGGGAGGCGGCCACGGGATGGCGTGCCTGCTCTCACGCAGAGAGAATCCCTGTCAGACGGCCAGCAGACTTCCCAGCAGAAACCGCAGGCCCGAGAGCAGCGGGATGACAGGTGGAACATGCTGGAAGAAAAGCGCTGTCAACCGGGAATACTCCACCGGGCAGGACTGTCCTTCCGAACCGGAGAGAGAACCCGTTTGCCTGCAAAGAAAACTGTATACAGCGGCCTCACACACATCGCCGAAGGGCGGAGTTCTTTCTGCGGAAACGAAAGAACACGCATGCCGGCACCGATGCGGCTCTGTGGCTAGAGCGTCGGCCTGCGGACTGAAAGGTCCCGGGTTCGATTCCGGTCAAGGGCACGTACCTTGGTGGCGGGCACATCCCCCGTGGGAATGTGCAGGAGGCGGCTGACTGATGTCTCTCTTTCTCATCGATGTTTCTGACTTTCTATCCCTCTCCCTTCCTCTCTGTAAAAATTCAATAAAATACATTAAAAAATATTTTTTTTAAAAAGAATGCACTCATAGGGAACAGGAGAACACACGGATAGAGGTCAATGTGTTGTTAATTCAGAAAACCTGCATGTGGACGACGTGACTCGAGTAGGAAGGTGAAGACAAAGCATTACGCCCCGGCTGGCATGGGTCAGTGGTTAGAACACCGGCCCACGCACACCAGGGTCACGGCTTCCGTCCTGGTCAGGGGCCCATACCTGGGCGGCGGGTTCGATCCCTGCCCGGGTCTCGCATGTATGGGAGGCGGTCAATTGGTGTGTCTCTCTCTCACATCCGTGTTTATCTTTCTCCCTCCCCCTGCCTCCCTCCCTTCCACTTTCTCTCTCTCTCTCTAAAAAAAAGGGAAATGAATGGGAAAAAAAAACCCTCGAGTGAAAGCTAATCACAAATAAAAAAGAAAGACAAAGCATTAAGTCACCGGCTGCCACGCTTTGTTCATAGAAAGCCGTCGTAAAAAGATGCAAATGGTGACATAAAAAAATGTGGGGGCTGGGGAGATTTGCGTTCAGCGTTGAGTGGTTATCAGCTCAGAACAGACGGTCACAAATCTCAGGCGCTCGTAGGGTTCATAGCGACCGGAAGTTGGGTGGATTTGCATGTTACCTTTTATTAGAAAGGGGTCAGTCCAACCAAAGGATGTGGCAGTTTTAATGTGCATGCACCCAACACAGGAGCACTTAAAAATACAAAGCAGCCCTGGCCGGCTTGGCTCCGTGGAGAGAGCGTTGGCCTGCGGACGGAAGGGTCCCGGGTTCGATTTCGGCCAAGGGCACAGGCCTGGGTTGCGGGCTCGATCTCCGGTGGGGGAGTGCAGGAAGCAGCTGACCGATGATTCCCTCGCATCATTGACGCTTCTCTCTCTCTCCCCTTCTCCCTTCCTCTCTGACATCAATAAAGAAATATATTTAAAAATATATATATATTGCCGAGACCGGTTTGGCTCCGTGGAGAGAGCGTCGGCCTGCAGACTGAAGGGTCCCAGATTTGATTCCGGTCGGGGGCATATACCTTGCTTGCAGGCACATCTCCAGTGGGGGCGTGCAGGAGGCGGCTGATTGATGTCTCTCTCTCATCGATGCTTCTGACTTTCTATCCCTCTCCCTTCCTTTCTGTAAAAAATCAATAAAATATATTTAAAAAATATATATATATAAAGCAAAGAGTAACCAGTCGGAAGGAGAAATGAACAGCAGCCCAGTAGCGGGAGATTTCCACGCTCTGCTTCTAACAATGGTTCACCGTCATCCAGATGGAACTCAGCGAGGAAGAGGTGGGCTAACACAGCGGTTCTCCACCTTCCTACGGCCGCGACCCTGGCAGACAGTTCCTCATGGGGTGGTGCCCCCCAACCATGACATGTCGCTGCTATGATGCATCGTGATGTCAATATCTGCATTTTCCGAGGGTCTTAGGCGACCCCTGTGAAAGGGTCATTCGACCCCCAAAAGGGTCGTGACCCACAGGTTGAGAACCGCTGGGCTAAGGGCACACGAGGCAGAGGCACCCGAGAGACGGACGTGTTCAGACTCCCCCCCAACCCCCACCAGCAGCAGCGGTGCCCTCTTCCCGGCCACCCGGCACCCTCCGCGGCGGACCGTGTGTGTGTGCGTGTGTGTGTGTGTGTGTGTGTGGCACAGAGCATGCTCGGGACCGGTCGGAGGCCTGAAGTCCCCTCAGGCCGTCTCCCCCGCCACCCCCGCGCTCTGAGAGGCAAGCGACAACCCTCGCCTCCAGAACAGAGAAAGGTGTCAGACACACAGCCCACTTCACACCTCACGGAATGTCACACCTCAGGGGACCTGAAAAGCAGAAGCAGCCGATGCCGCAGTGAGCGGAGGGCGGGACCGGCGGGGCGGAGCGGACGCTGCTGAACAGAAACCGGCGGCAACAGAAGGGACCGTGAGACCCTGGGCTGCTTTTCCAAACGATAAATGCAACGGACAAACCTTCATCCAAACTCACACACACACACACACACACACACACACACACACACACAAAATTAAAGAAAGGAAATGAAAAAAGTGGGGGCGGGTAAGAGATGACTAAATAAAATCAGGAAAAAGGGCTGTTACAGCCGAGACCGGTGTGGCTCAGTGGATAGAGCGTCGGCCTGCGGACTGAAGGGTCCCGGGTTCGATTCTGGTCGGGGGCATGTACCTTGCTGGCGGGCACATCTCCACTGTGGGGCGTGCAGGAGGCGGCTGATGGATGTCTCTCTCTCATCGATGTTTCTGACTCTCTATCCCTCTCCCTTCCTCTCTGTAAAAAATCAATAAAATATATATAATAAATTTTTAAAAAAAGGGCTGTTACAGCGGATTCTACAAAATCACAAGGCTCCCGAGAGGCGGCGTGGACAATCCCACACCCGTAACTCGGACAGCCTGGGAGAAACAGACAAACCCCAAAACACGTCCCTGCCCCCCCGGTTCTCAGCGCCTTGTTCCCTGGAGGTGAGACGTGGACCCCCTGTCCCGGCCTACCCCGTACCCCTCGCCAGAGGTGTGAGGGAGAAGTGGGCACCCCTGCACAGCGGGCAGCGCTTGGCCTTCAGAGAGGAGGCGGGAGCCGAAACCGGTGTGGCTCAGTGGATAGAGCATTGGGCTGGGGACTGAAGGGTCCCGGGTTCGATTCCGCTCAAGGGCATGTATTCTGGTTGTGGGCACATCCCCAGTGGGGGGCGTGCAGGAGGCGGCCGATTGATGTCTCTCTCTCATCGATGTTTCTGGCTTTCTATCCCTTCCCTTCCTCTCTGTGAAAAATCAATAAAAATATATATTTTTTTAAAAAAAGAGAGGAGTCGGTCCTGTCATTTGCAACATGCCCTCGGGAGGCAGTGTGTGTGTGTGTGTGTGTGTGTGGGCACCATGGGAGCGAGACTCTGGACAGAGACGCACACCCATGGCGCCGCACCTTCACGTGTGGCTTCTGTGCAGCTGTGAGACGTTTTACCGGAACCGTTAGTCGGGGTTCAGTGCAACGATGCACGGGAAACGCACTTTTCCCCGTGGTTTGCACCATGTTTGCTAATGAGCACCGGCCAGCTACTGTCCAGCACAAGACGCACCAAGGGGGTGTGCAGCCTGCGGGCTCTGTGCCCAGGGCTAACACGGGACTGTCCCTGGGGCATCAGCAGTGGGACTGGGTGGGCGAGGTACCCCGGAGGCCCTCACATTGCGGGGGCCGTGGACCCCGTGGCCCTGGGCTGGAGGGCTGGCGCAGCTGCTAAGGGAAGCGGGGAGAGCGGGTTTTCTCCCTCCCAGCCCAGAGGGCCGCGGCCACCCGCCCCGGGGTGGCCTCTGGGCCTCCGTCCGTTCTGTTCCCGGCGTGCGTTGTGTTCTGTGGCGGACCAGAGGCGGGGGAGCTGGCGATCGGGGAGCTCGGGGAAGGGGGCAGCTATTCAGAGAAAACCCCCCCGCCCCCCGCATCGCTCCGAGGAACCGGGAGTTTCCCAGACGCCGCGCACACATTCCACAGACGAATAATTCTGAAACACCCAGAGGCACGTCTGTCTGAGGTGGAAATGATCGAGTGACCTAGTTACGCGCACCGGCCTTCCTTCCTCCGCCTCTGCCCCCCGTCCGTCCTGTGATCTGCAGAGCGAACCTGCTGGCAGCAGCCAGGCTGGGGCGAGGCCGCGTGTGGGTGCGGGACCAGCCGGCTGGTGGAGGTCGCCGTGCGGAGTGGACGGACGGGCGGACAGGTGGACAGGCAGGCGGACAGGCAGGCGGACAGGCAGGTGGCACCGCCCGCCCCGTGGGCCAGGAGGACCCACAGGGTTTCGGTTCTGAAGCTCAGAGGAGAGCTCGGTGCCGTCTGCGGCCGGACATCTGCTTCCCGGCTGGTGAGTGTCCCTCTGCTCGGCTCTGGACGGTGCCGGCCGTGTCCTCCGCCCGGTGTGTGTGGCCGAGGAGCCGCCGCCCCACCAGTGGGGGCTTCTTTGAGGGTCCCTGGACTCTGGGGGCGGGTGGGGCTCCCCTGGGGGCCTGAGAGGGGGACCTGCTCCTGGGCCTGGTTCCCGGGATGCTGGCCGAGCCCGGGGGTGGGGCGGAGGGAGCAGAGGGAGGGACGCTTTGCCGGCCGAGTGGAGGGTAGAGGCTGGAGGCTGGAGGGTGAGGGTGGAGGGTGGAGGGAGGAGGAGGCCCAGCCCTCTGAGCAGCCCCGGCCGGTCTCACGGGACCTGAGCTGTGGCCCCAGCCCCTGTGGCCAGGGGTGGGCTGACCGCCGGGGAGAGGCCGCAGGGACGCTGCTCAGGGCGCCCAGGGGCCGAGCCGCCAGACCAGGCGTCTATGTGAGGCTCGGCCACAAGCGGGGCGCAGGCCCGGGAACCAGCCGACCCGTCCGGGGCGCTAGGCACCGCGCTGTGGGGGGCTGGCACCATGGAGCGAGCGAGGGAGGGGCCGCGGGGCCTAACGTGCTGGGGCCCAGGGGGTGCTGGCGGGGGAGGCGCGGCAGGTGGTGAGCGGAGTGGGCGGGGCAGGTCCTGTGTGGACAGGCCAGCGAGGACAGTCGGACGGAGAGGAGGAGGGGAGGAGGGGCCTCCAGGAGCGGCTCAGCGAAGGTGTGAATGCCCCGGAAACGCCGGGTGAAAGTGCGAGAAGGCGGCTCCGTCCATGGCCACAGGAGCGATGAGCACACTGCGCCCTCACAGGCACCCCCAGAGCCACCGGCTGGTGGAGGCTCGTCTCCCCGGCCCCGGCCCCCTCCCACCGGGGCCTGAGTCTGGCCGTGAGCCCAGGACAAGCCGAGAACGCGG
>JAAGEH010000152.1:1329462-1343138 GCA_011751065.1 Lasiurus cinereus
GCCGCGCCCAGGCCCAGCAGGATGGAGGTGGGGATCAGCGTGTACCTGTCGGGGAGCACAGAGGTGAGGGGCCACGGCCCCCGAGCTCCCCTCCGCGGGGGAAAGGAAACCTGGCCGGTCCCGGGGGGCGGGGGGGCCCTCTCCTGACCCCGGCAGACGGGGGCCTGGAGCGGGGCCGGCCTGTCCTGGCTCCGGAGCATTGGGGGGGCGAGGGGGCCGGAGAGGCCAAGGCAGGGCCTCCCCTGAGGAGGAAGGCGCCCGCCGGGAGCCGGGACTACAAAGGCACGGGCTGGTCCAGCCGGGCCGACGCGGCTCAGCGGCTGAGCGTCGACCTGGGAACCAGGAGGTCAGGTTCCATCCCGGGTCGGGGCTCAGGCCCGGGCTGTGGGCTGATCCCCAGAGAGGGGCGGGCAGGAGGCCGCCGGTGCGTGGTTCTCCCTCATCCTGGGTGCTTCTCTCTCCCGCCCCCGACTCTCTGACATCCACAAACATAGAAACAAAAGAACAAGCGGCCGGGGCCGGTGTGGCTCCGTGGATAGAGCGTCATCGGCCTGCGGACTGAAAGGTCCTGGGTTCGATTCCGGTCAAGAGCATGTATCCTGCTTGCGGGCACATCCCCAGTGGGGGGCATGCAGGAGGCGTCTGATCGATGTCTCTCTCCCATCGATGTTTCTAACTATCTCTCTCCCTTCCTCTCTGTAAAATATCAATAAAATATATTTAAAAAAAAAAAATCCGCCGAGACCGGTGTGGCTCAGTGGATAGAGCGTCGGCCTGCGGACTGAAGGGTCCCAGGTTCGATTCCGGTCGGGGGCATGGTCCTTGGTTGCAGGCACATCTCCACAGTGGGGGGTGTGCAGGAGGCGGCTGGTCGATGTTTCTGACTCTCTGTCCCTCTCCCTTCCTCTCTGTAAACAATCAATAAAATATATTTAACAAAAGAACGAGCGGTGGATGCAGGCGCTCTTGCGGCTCCGGTGGCAGCGAGGGCTGCTTGGCCTTCCCTCCCCGGGGAGGAGGACGCCGCCCGGAACCGCATGGTGAGAGACAGAGGAGGCTGCGAGGCCTTCCTGAGGGCCGGGGGGCGGGGGCTTGAATGGCCAGCGGGTCCCTCACAGGAAGGCCGGGCGGGGGCACCTGGGAACAGGGGGTAGGGGGGCGGGCGGAGCGTACGGTCCTGGGGGTCGCTTTCCTGCAGGAGCCGGGGCCCATGGTCTGTGCTGAGGGGGAGGGTGCCCTCCCCACTGTCCCCCTGAAACCTGCCCCGGACGGACATCTGGGGTTCCCGGGCGTTCCTGGAGCCCTGAAAGTCCCCGCCCCTAGGGAGGCCCACCACCCAGGCTGTGGGAGGGGCAGACGGGACCGGGAGGTGGGAGGGGGGAAGAGGTGCAGAGGCCGAGCTCACTCTAAGCGGGAGCAGGGGCAGGGGCAGGGGCAGGGCACCGTGGGCCAGGCAGGCAGGTGCTGCTGCCGGGAGGGACGGGGGGACGGGGGGAGGCGGGACGGGGGCCCGGGTACCAGCTGGCGTAGAAGTTGCCCAGGGAGAAGGCCACGTAGCAGCCCATGGAGAGCACGATGGTCCACTTGCAGCCCAGCGCCCGGATGAGCAGCGGCGGCAGCAGCATGGAGGACAGCAGCACGGCGCCGTACAGCGCGCTCAGCACCGTCATGCCCAGGCCCTCCTCGCCGTACAGGCTGCTCTGTGGGAGGCGGCCCTCAGCGCCCGGCCGGCGGGGCGGCCCCGTCCCCCCTGCAGTCCCGCCTCCCCCAGCGGCCGCTGCCCGGGAACCCTCTCCAGCGGAAGGCAGGATGGAGGGGGCAGGAGCTGCTCCTAGACACCCCGGGAGGGAAAGTGGGGGCCTCAGAGGCCTCCTGCCTGGTGACCCCCCACCTCCAAGGACAGGGGTCGCTGGACAACTTCTAGGGATACAAGGGCAGCTGGGCCGGGGGCCGGGGAGTGTGGGGGGACGAGGGGAGCTGGGCTGAGGGGCTGCGATGGGTCCGGGGTGGGGACAGAGCTGACAGGGGCAGCCCCAGGGGCGCTGGGCCTGGGAGGGCACTCAGGTCGCCCTTGGACTCAGAGACTTTTCTAGGAGTGGAGGCTACGTGGGCCCCGGAGAGGGTGAGGGGTGCCCTGCCCATGGGGGTCTCGGGGTGCACTTCACGGTTAAAGACCGGGCTGGGCGGGAGCTGCCTGGACCCAGCAGCCAGTTCCTCCCGGCACACGGCCCCATCCTCAGGGGGACCCAGGAGAGGACACCCCACACTCAGGGGAACCCCTGGGAGAGGACGCCCCTGACCTCAGAGGGACCCGGAAGAGGATGCCCCTGACCTCAGAGGGAATGGGGAGAGGACATTCCTGCCCTCAGGGGGACCCCAGGGAGAGGACATCCCCAGGTCACAGACGCCCCGCTCTGTCCACGGTCACGGCTTTGCTGAAAGCAGCCCAGACGCCCCTGGGCCCCCGGGAACCGGACCCATTCCGGCACCTTCCCCGAGCGCCTCCTGTCCACACCCAACGCAGAGCCGTCCGACCCGGTCCCCTCCCCGCCCGTCCTGCTCTGCGGGTCCAAGGGTCACCCCCAGGGCTGCTTGGGGGCGGTGCCCGGGGACCCGGGGGCGGGGCAGTGGGGGGTGGGGGTGGGGACCTCGCACCTGCAGGCTCTGGAGGCCGCCGTAGGCCGTGAAGAGCAGCAGGAAGCCCAGGGCCACCACCAGCACGTTCCGCAGGCTCCGTTCCATGGTCCCCGCGTCGGACCGGCCGGCCGGCGTCCACCCCCAGCGGCTCACGGCCGGGTCCCTGCAGGAGCGCGCGAGCTCGAGTCAGTGCCCTCTCCCCGCGAGCTGGAGGCCTCGCTCACGCGGGCGGCGAGGCTGTGGCCTTGGTTCTGGCTGAGGCCGAAGCAGCCCTGGCGGCCCATTCGCCTCGGCCGCTCCCACAGCCCCACCCCCACCCCCGGGTGCCAGAGGCCGGGCTCCGCTGGGTGTCCTCACACCTGCCCCGGTTTCCAGCCGCCGTGGCCGCTCAGAACGCAGTTGTCACCGCACAGCGGCTCCAGGCGGGCCACGGGCCCTCCACACCCAGACGCGTCCCTGTGCCACCACAGCGTGAGCTCCAGGCTCAGGAGCAAAGGGCACGCGTCCCTCCAGACAGACAGCTCGCCTCGGGAGCGCCAACCGGCTCAGGGCAGCCCGGACGCCCCGGCCCAGCCCTCCCTCCTCCGCGGGGTACCTCGCGCGTGTGTGCGTGGCCCTCACCTCCGACGGTGGCAGCGACACGTGGCTGCTGAAGCCGGGAGCGGGCAGAACGCCGAGCCGGTGTGCTCGCTCTCCTCCTGCTCAGCAGGGCCCCGGGAACGTTCCAGCACAGGCGGCCGGGCCAGTCTGAGAACGCCTGGCTCAGCAGCTGCTTATCTGGAAGGCGGGCCGGCCGGGGAGCCGGCGGCGGTTCGGCGAGCGCGTTCCTGAGCGTCCCCTGGAATCCAGGGAGTGGTTTCTGAACCCAGACGGGGCGGGCAGCTGGCAATGTCCGTGCCTGCACACGCACACGCGTGTATAGACGCACGCACCCGCAGCCTGCACGCCGGGCGCCTCTCAGAAGGCTCGGCACCCCCGGTCTGGACGTGTTCAGCCAAAAGGCGGGTTTTAAAGGAAACGGGTTTGGGCAGAGGAACCTGGCGTGGCCCTGGCTCCTGGCGGGGACTCCGGCGGAGACGGGTCCACCGGGGCCGGCTGGGAGGGACACGCAGGACCGGCTCCACGGCTGGGCGGCTCCCCAGGCCCCGCATCGACCACGGCATCCACAGCCGGCCT
This sequence comes from Lasiurus cinereus, assembly GCA_011751065.1. NCBI lineage: Eukaryota > Metazoa > Chordata > Mammalia > Chiroptera > Vespertilionidae > Lasiurus > Lasiurus cinereus. The sequence continues at coordinate 1,333,276 of JAAGEH010000152.1, forward strand.
ACCTCCGCCTGCACCCTGGGGCTCCTGGATGGAGGGCTGGGCAGCCCCTCAGACTTCTCTGCATCGAGCTCGCTCCCATGCAGCGGGCATCGGTGATGTGCTGGAACTAGAGGGACCTCGCTCAGCTGTGCACAGCCCCGTCCCGGTCCTGACCTCCGGCTCCCAGGAGCAGGGAGGTGGGCAGTGGGCGGGTGGGCTGATTGTGACACGAGGGACATGGGCAGGCGGGGCCGGGTGACAGCCAGGAGCCCCGTGCCCGGGAGGAGGCGGCCCACAGGGAGGTCTGAGCTGAGCCCCAGGGACGGTCCATGCGCATCCTTCGGGCAGAGAGAGCGGGACTGAAACAGGAAGAGAGGTGACCCACGGGGAAATCACCCTGAGTGCGGCTGGGAGGGGGAGGGGGCAGGGCCGAGGGGGTGGTCCGGCCCAGGAGTCTGGTCCCCAGCAGGGAGGACAGAGGGGCACCCCACACCCGCTGCCTCTCGCTCTGGTTTATGTCCGTCTGGCATCCTGTGACGCCGGCTCAGCCACGGGTGAACTGACGGGGCGGCCGTGACGGGTGGGGAGACGGACAGGAGAGGAAGCTGGGGGAGGCGGGACTCTGCCCGCTCGGACGGAGAGACAGCGCCCGGCCTGCCAGCCGAGTCTTTCGTCTGTAGCCCAGGGGTCGGCAAACTGCGGCCTGCGAGCCGGGTCTGCCTCTTGGTGGACTAGTGCGTTTGCCGACCATGGCTGTAGCCAGATCCCAGGAGGCAGAGTGAGGGCGTGGTCACCACATGCTCTCGGGTTTGGAATCCACCCACTTGCAGCTGTTTACCAGCCGCCCCTCCCCCGTCCCTCCCTCCACCCCTGGGAGCACTCATTGTTTTTAATACATTTTATTGATTTTTCACAGAGAGAAAGGGAGAAGGACAGAGAGTCGGAAACATCGATGAGAGAGAAAGACATCCATCAGCTGCCTCCTGCACGACTTTTACCGGGATGTGCCCGCCACCAAGGTACATGCCCCTGACCGGAATGGAACCTGGGACCCTTCAGTCTGCAGGCCGACGCTCTATCCACTGAGCCACACCAGTTTCAGCCACACTCGCTGTTTGACGTGCGGGGAATCACTCTGTGCGTTTCCTGCCGTCCACTTTGCCACGGCCCCAGCCCTGGGCCAGCCTCGGCGGCTTCCCTTCCGTACGGTCAGCTCTGTCCCGTGGCCCGCGAGGCCGGGGGCCGTACGGGTCCGGTCATTGACTGGGGGCTCCTCTGTCCGCACGGAGCGGCTCCTTGCTCGCTGTGGCTGGGAACAGAGCTGTGGCAGCCCCATGGCACGTGCGTGTGGATGCTGCTCCTGTTCACGGAGGCCGGGAACACGGACGGAGGCCAGGAGGGGCCTCGGAGCTTGAGGGGGGTACAGGAGGGGGGGAGGAGGGCACAGGTGATGCGCCTGTGGGGGAGGGGGAGGAGACCCCTATTTCTTTTTCTTTTTTTATAGAATATGTTTGTTGTTTTTTTACAGAAAGGAAGGGAGAGAGAGTTAGAAACATCGATGAGAGAGAAACATCCATCAGCTGCCTCCTGCTGGGGATGTGCCCGCCACCAAGGTATATGCCCTTGACCGGAATTGAACCCGGGACCTTTCAGTCCGCAGGCCGACGCTCTATCCACGGAGCCACACCGGTCAGGGCGGAGACCCCTATTTCTGAGCCCTCGGGCATGTGCCTGGAGCAGAATTCCTGAGCACACGTGTGAACTTTGACCTAGCACTCTTCCTCGGGGAGGTGACCCTGGCGGGCCTTCACTTCCTGGTCCTTGGCCTCACCCGCTGGGTGGGGACGGGCCAGGGGTTTTACTGTGTTTCCTGATCACAAGGGTGGGGGGAAGGGGGAGGGGGGTCACTCCCCGTGTTTACAAGTCACTCGTCTTCTTTTCCTGTAAATATGGGACCTGACGGGGCGCTCGCCCCAGGAAAGACTGCCCCCCATGGGGCCGGGAATCAGCCTGGGGTGGGGGCTCCTCTAGAGGGGCAGGTGGCCTCGGGGCGGGCAGCTTCCACAGACCAATGACCTCCCTCGGCAGCAGGCGCCTCCTCCTCGCTGCTGCTCAGCCCTCCATCTGTCAGCGCCCGGAGACAGCGCCCCTGCCTGGCCACCCGTGGGCGCCCACCTCTGACCCAGCAGCACCTTGGACCCAGCGCCACCTCGAACCCAACACCACCTCGAACCCAACACCACCCCAGACCCAGCGCCACCTCGGGCCCAGCGGCACCTTGGACCCAGCAGCACCTCGGACCCAGTGCCACCTCAGACCCAGCTCTCCTGCTGAGGGGCTTTTTTTTTTTTTTAATATATTTTATTGATTTTTACAAAGAGGAAGGGGGAGGGATAGAGAGCTAGAAACATTGATGAGAGAGAGACATCCATCAGCCGCCTCCTACACGCCCCACAGTGGGGATGTGCCCACAACCAGGATACATGCCCTTGACCGGAATCGAACCCGGGACCTTTCAGTCCGCAGGCCGACGCTCTACCCACTGAGCCACACCGGTCTCGGCTGCTGAGGAGCTTTGAAGACGGCATCTCTGAAGGCCACTCCTCCGCCGAGCCGGAGCCGCCAGTGCCAAGAGCTCAGATGTCCCGATCGGCGCCTGGTGGCAAACAGGAAGTGAACAGGCCGGGCTGCGGCCTCGGCGCTTTGATGTGTTTGCTGCCTCGGGCGGCGTCCCGGCCGCGACCTCCCGATAGTCACGGTCGGAGCCCAGAGACCTCCGTGTTCCCCCACAGCCTGCAATCCGGCCCCAGCAGCATCCGGCCCGGCCTCCCCGGAGGGCAGCACGCGATGAGCCAGCAGATAAGCGGAAGGAAGGAAAGACCTCCCCAAAGCCCGAGCCCGGACCCGCGCTCCCGCCCCTGACGGAGCGAGGGACGCCGATGCCTGAAGGGGCACAGAGACCGATGTCCCGGGCCATCTGTCCCGTCAGGAGATGAGCAAAGCGGGGAGCAAGGAGCCCCCAGAATGAGGTACCCACTCCCTCACAGCCAGGGCAGCAAGCAGACCCAGGTCTCCGCCTGCAGCACCTCGAGGCTGAGAGAACCCCCCCCCCCCCCCCGTCCCCTTGCACAGGTCAGAGGTTGAGCACGGCCTATGAACCAGGAGGTCGGGGTGCGATTCCCGGGCAGGGCACATGCCCAGGTTTCGGGCTCCATTCCTCCGTGGGGGGCGTGCGGGAGGCAGCCGGTCCACGATTCTCTCATCGCTGAGTCTGGGGTTTGCATGGGGACTTAGTCCTGAGTGTGCAGAGCGGCCACAGTGTGTGGACAGGTTCCAGCCGCGGACTGAGGAGAGGGCCCAGTCCTCACGGCCACGTGCCAGTCCCAGCCTGGAGGGCGGAGCCTCCGGCACCGTGATCGCCCACAGCTGGGGTGGTGAGCCTGCACCCGTGGCCCGAACTCGTGGCCCACGTGCCTGAGAGACAGAGGCTGCGAGTAAACAGAGTTGGATCAGGTGCCTGCGGTTGAGTTGAAACCCCCAGAGCCTGGTAAACAGCTAGGCCACGCCCTCCCTTTGCCTCGTGGCATGGGCTGTAATATAAAGACACGGGTGTAGGCCGTGGTGGGCTCTCTGTGAAGGAACAGCATCCTGCTGACACCCAGCTCTCTTCTCTGTCCGTCTGTCCTAAGCCTGTCAGCCACCCCTCTCGGCGTCACGGAACCTGGCTGAGCGGGCGCCGCACGGTGAGAAACGGGCTTTGTCCCAGGGAGGAGCGGGGCCAGGGAGCCGCCTGCTGATGTGGGACCCACATTCCATTGCCCACGGGGAGGCCTGCCCGCACCCTCCCAGCCTCGCCTCCCCCGACACCTGCGCTGTTCTGGGGGGCAGGGTGCCCGCATGAGCTGCACCCCGTTCTCGGCTCCCTCACAGCCTGAGGGGCCCCTTGGGGTGGGCCCGTCTCACTGGGGCCCATGACCTCTGCCCTCTGGCCCCTTCCTCACCCGGACCCGGGGCGGACGTGGCTCGGGGACAGGGTGGGAGGGAGCAGGTGGAGGAGCCACCCCATGGAGACGGACCGGAGCCTGCACCAGGCCAGGCCCTCCTCCACCTGCACAGGAGCAGCCGCCTGCGTGCGAGTCCCCCTGCCCGGGCCTGTGGGGCCAGCCGCGCCCACTCCCCTCTGAGGAGGCTGTGGAGGGAGACAGGGTCCCAGGGACCTCCCAGGCCAGTGGTTCTCCACCTTCCTCAGGCCGCGACCCTGGCCTACAGCTCCTCACGGGTTGGTGACCCCCAACCATGAAATTTTGCTACTGTCATGTAAATACAGTGGTACCTCGAGATACTAGTTTAATACGTTCCATCACCTGGAGGCGTGGGAAACTAGGAGACGCTCGAGTCGCGATAAACGGGTGGGTCGTGTGCAGCCGGCCGATCCGCGCGATGACTCCTATCTCAACTGTTGCTCGTATTTCAAAGCAAAAATCGCTCGCTCGACGGCTCACATCTCAAAAATCTCGTCGGTTAGGGCACTCGTATCTCGAGGTACCGCTGTATCTGCATTTTCCGATGGTCTTAGGTGACCCCTGTGAAAGGGTCGTTCGACCCCCAAAGGGGTCGTAACCCACAGGTTGAGAACTGCTGCCCAGGAGGATCGGATCTAATTTCCGGGCAGGGGGCAGGGCATGGGGGCAGTTCGCCCCAGGCCGTTCGCTGCTCCAATGGAGGCTGTGTTTGCCCGCAGCCAGTCCTGCCCGTGGCTGCTTCTGTGCGCCCAGGGGGATGCGCCTGGGACTGCTGGCCGCCATCACCGAGAAGCGAGACGCCGAGGGAGCTGGGACCGGTTCACCTGTAACACCCTCCCCACCACCACCTGCTTCTCCCGCTTCCCGGGGTCTGCGTGAGTTCCCTCTGTCCGTCCAGATGCGAACAAGAAATGGCAAGGTGGCTCCTCTGGGGGCGTCTGAGATCTGCTCCCAGCTGTCATGGATCTGGGCCAAATAAGCTCCTACAAATCCTCCCCAGGTGGGGGCGCTTCTGGGGCGCCCTGCCTGCATCCTCCTCCGGCATGCCTGGCCACAGAGGCGTCAGCACAGACCCGGCCACAGGAGCGGCTCCCTGGCCGCCCGGTGCCCGCCATGTGGGCGGTGACACAGCACCCATGGCCGGCGCCGGCGAAGTGAGACCTCGGGTCTCGAGTTCGGCAGAGAAAGGACTCGGAGCCAGGAACTGGAACGATGAAACGCTTGCCTGGATGGAAGGTCGCCGCGGTGACAGGGCGCCCGCTGGGCCGGGGGGCTCGGGAACAGGTGCCGGATGCAGACGGAGGACGCTGGGCGCCGGAGAGCGGCAGAGGTGAGGTGCTGGGTGAGAGGAGGCAGGGAGGGGCGCTCCCAGAGGGAGGCACGCTGAGGGTTTGAAAGGCGAGGGTCTCGGGGAAGTTTCAGGAGGAGGGTTTCCAATAGGACAGGGGTTCTCAACCTGTGGGTCGCGACCCCTTTGGGGGGTGCATCATCTCCATCACAGGGGTCGCCTAAGACCATCAGAAAACACAAATATTTACGTTTCGATTCATAACAGTAGCAAAATTACAGTGATGAAGTAGCAACGAAAATAATTTTATGATTGGGGGTCACCACAACATGAGGAACTGTATTAAAGGGTCCCGGCATTAGGAAGGTTGAGAACCACTGCTCTAGGGAGACTACCCCTTCCTTCGGCCTTGCCCACCCTTTTATTTGGTTTGAGATCCACCCTTTGCCCTGAAGCAGGTGATTCCAGTCACAGGCAGGTTATCTTATCAGTGAGGATTGACATGATGATTTGGGGGGAAGTTGCTTCAGCGACCGCTGTCCCCTTTAGAGAGGGGGTGGCTGGCTCTGACCTCTCAGAACTTCCAGGTTGACCAGCCTCCCGGGTTCCTAGTGGGACAGTGACTGGTTTCTGGCACTCAACCTCCGAGCCACCTCCGAGTTACGCTTCCTGAGGTCTCCGCACGTGTGTGTTTGTGTGTGCGTGTGTGTGAGTGAGTGTGAGTGCGCGTGCACAACTCGAGGTGCACAAGCTAAGCATTTGCTTGTTCTCTCCCAGAACCCGAGTCACTCGGTTTGCAGAGCGAGGGTAGGGAGCCTCGGTGGGGGAGCTGGGGCCTGGGGTGGGCACGAGGCCCGGGGTCCGGGGTCGGGACGCCCGGTCTGAGGCACTGGTTCCGGAGGTGGAGCTGTGTTCCTGGCACAACCTGGAGGACCGTCTGGAAAGGGAAGGACGTGAAAGCAGCGAACTGCTCCTGCCCGGGGACCCTCCGCCCCTGGCCACTGGCTGTCCCGGGGGCAGGGGGCGGGAGGGAAGAGGGGGGCAGAATGGCCGCTGACCTGGCCAGACAGGAGGCCCGGGAGCCTGGAGCTCCCAGGCCTCCCCAGGTCTCAACAGGGGAAAGAGGAGAAAGAGGCCAGGTGTTCCTAAGGACAGCACCCTGAGCATGGACCCAAGCCAGCTCGCACCCCACGTGTCGGGACCCCAAACCGCGTTCCGACGGGGAGACTGGGGCAAGGGGCACCCCGAGATGGGGCAGGACAGAGACCCCACAGTGGAGGTGCTACTGGACACACAGACCACACAGAGGCACGCCGGCCTCCATGCGGTCAGGAGTCCTTGCTCCCTGTCCCCTGGCAGCCTCTCCGGAGACACGGGTGCCCGGGCCGTCTCCATCCACACCCGGGCCTGAGGCTCAGGGTGCGCGGTCAGTGCTGCTGGGACGCAGCCCCCACGCCACTGAACGCAGCTCTGCCTGATCCTCTGACAGCGAGTAGACTTTTCCAGGCGTGAGAGTCGGCGTTCTGTCTGCACCCAGTTTCAGCGCCGACTGTGAACAACACAAACTACGACCGTGTGAGGTCCAGGGCACCCCGGCCTCAGCCCGGCCCAGTGCGTCTGAGCCCGCTGCAGCCCGGCGTGGGGGGCCCGGGACGGGCGGGCTCTGTGCTCGGGGACGGGTGCCTTTGCACCTCGGGTCCGAGGGGCGGGTCTTCCCATCTGCTCCTCGCCCTGTGCCCACGGAGAGGACAGCGTGCTGCAGAGGTCCCCAGGAGGCGCTGTCACATGACAGGGGCGGAGAAGGAAAAGGGAGAGGCCTCAGGGTCCAGGAGGGAGAAAGTGGTGCCAGGAAGGTGGGCAGCGGGGGGTTGGGGGGGGAAGGATTGGGTTTGAGGGGCCCGTGTAGCTCGTGAGGAAGGGAGGCCACGTGGGCTCAGAACCCGGAGGACTGGAGTGCGGCTTCCCCACGTCCACTCGTGTCCACGACTGAGAAGGGAGCGCCAGGGGCGCGAGGGACACGTCTCCGTTCTACACTGGGAGCCTGTGTGTGTGTGTGGGCGGGGGTGTGTGGATGGAGACACAGCAACAGCCGTGCTGGGAGGTAGTGGGAGAAGGGGTGTATGAGGGGGGCTGATGCCTTCCCATCAGCCGGGGTTTGTCCTCCAGCCTCTGCCACACCAGAAGTGTCCACAGCTCATCCCTCAGAGCCCCAAGCGGAGCTGTCCGCGTTCAGACCCCACGGCCCCTTGATGCCACTCGGAAAAGGAGGCCATGAAAACGGGAGGTGGAGGGAGGGGGGTCCCACGGCTGGTGCACCGGGGGGAGAGCTGGGATGGGCCTGGAGGCTTGAATGATAGTTACCCCTCCATCCTCACATGCTGCGTAGGGTTAGGGTTAGGACTAGGGCTATGGCTAGGGTTAGGGATGGGATTAAGGCTACAGCTACAGCAGGAGTTGGGGTTAGGGCTAGGGCTACGGCTAGGGTTAGGATTAGGGCTAGAACCATGATCCAACTGCGGCTCGTGAGCCACAGGCGGCTCTTTGGCCCCTTGAGCGTGGCTCTTTTCGCAAAACACCCCGGCCTGGGCGGGTCTATGTTGAAGAAGTGGCGTTAGAAGACGTTTAAGTTAAAAAAAATTGGCGCTCGATGTGAATTTCTATTGCTGCACTGTTATTTGGCTCTTCAATGAGTTTGCTGACCACTGGACTAGAGCTCGGTTTAGGGTTAGGATTAGGGCTAGGGCTAGGATAGAACCAGGGTTAGGGCTGAGATTAGGGCTAGGGTTAGTTCTATTAGCTTTAGGGTAAGGGTTAGTGTTAGGGTTTTATTAGGTTTAGAGTAAGGGTTAGGGCTAGGGCTACGGCTAGAACTAGGGTAAGGGTTAGGTTTAGGGCTAGGGTTAGTGCTAGTTTTATTAGGGTTAGGGCTAGGGTAGAACTAGGGTTAGGTTTAGGGATAGGGTTAGGCTTAGTTTTCTTATTAGGTTTAGGGTTAGCTTAGGGTTAGTACTGCTTTCTACAGATGAGCGTCCGGTGGTGCCTGTGAGTCTGTCTCGGTGTTTGGGTGTCTCCGTTTCGCGGGTTCCTCTGAAGGACCCGTTCAGTCGGTCCACGGAGCCCGCTGAGGTCCCAGGCGTGTTCTGTTCGGATTGGGTGCGAGCCTTCCCAAGCCCACCCACACGGCGGCTTCCTCTGGGAAATGGGTCGCCGTGAGGCTCAAGTCCCACCCCCGGCCTCAAACCAGCTCTCAGAGCCAACGCCAAACTGCCAGGATCCCGGATGGGCACGGCTGCATGAGCGTCAGCCCGGAGCCCCGCCGTTTCCCGTGGCCTCTCAGTCAGAACTTGCCCGAGTTTAGGGTCCTGCCCCACCCCTCGGCCGAACATCTGAGCTTGTATGGATGGCACTGAGGCACAGAGGGGCATGGCAAACCCGCACCCTCAGAGAGTCGCCTTCCCCTCCTCTTGGGGCCCCAGAGCCTGCTCCCCAGGTCGCCATATCCTATAGCACAAGAGCACTGTCAGGCCCTGGCCGGTGTGGCTCAGTGGATAGAGCCCGTGCCCCAGACGGAAGGGTCTCGGGGTTCAGTTCCTATCAAGGGCGCCTACCTGGGCCGCAGGCTCGATCCCTGGCCCTCCTCAGGGCACATGGGGGCAGCCGACCGATGTGTCTGTCTCCCTCCCTCCTCTCTCTCTACAAATCAGTGGGACATTGTCCTCGGCTGAGGACTAAGACGACAGAAGAAAACACAGTCCTATCTCTCGAGGCTGCGCTGACCCCCACACGGGCCGGCCCGAACGCGGCTCCTCCACGTGCCTGGCCAGACCGGAGCCACGGGCGAGAGGCACGGGTGCGGGCCGATGGAGCTGACGTGGGAATAATGGAAGGCTTTCCCTGCTTCTAGAAACAGCTTTAAGATATATTTAAAATATAGGATATGCTAATTATCCCCAGTAATGACCGTGCTTCTGACATGGAGCGGAAGGGGGTTGGTGTGGCGAGCAGAAGCAATGGGCCGAGGGCAGAGCCGGGAAATGCCAGCCAGCTGTGCGTGGGCCGACCCGCCTCCCCCCCCACGCACACGCCTCTAACGTGACCTGCTGGGCCCCGGCTCCCGCCCCCAGGGTACCCCGGCCCAGCATGCTTTGGGGCTGCTTCAGTGGCTGCAGCTGCGCCTTGGGCTGCCTGTCCGCAGCTGAAACTCTGTCTAGAGCAGCGGTTCTCAACCTTCCTCAGGCCGCGACCCTTTCATACAGCTCCTCCTGGGGTGGTGACCCCCGACCATACTTCATCACTGTCATGTTGCTCTTGTTATGAATTATCACGTAAATACCCGTGTTTTCCGAGGGTCTTAGGCGACCCCTGTGCAAGTGTCGTTCGACCCCCAGGTGGAGGACCGCTGGTCTAGAGACTAGCTGGCCAGACCTTACCACCGGCCACAATGTCCTGCCACGTAAAGGCAAGGCAAATAATAAAACGTTTGGCCACTTGGTGACTTGCTGGCTGCCCAGGCCTGCCCCCTCCTCCCTCAAAGACCCCCTGCGGTGGTGAATGTCACAGCCTGCATGGTGATT